>PITA01007864.1:0-88529 GCA_004023965.1 Spilogale gracilis | reverse complement strand
ATATATATATATATATATATATATATATATATATATATATATATATATATATATGCCTTTCCATTTTCTTAATGGTGTCTTGGGAAGAGCAGAATTTTTTTTCCATTTTCTTATTTTCTTAATGGTATCTTGGGAAGACCAGAAATTTTTTTTTTTTATTTCCTCAAAGACTAATTTATCAAATATTTATTATCTGTGCATTTTGTGTCTTGTCTAAGAACTTTTAATTACTCCAAGGTAAAAAGTATATTTTTTTAACCTCTTCATGTCTAGAAGTTAAATGGTTTTAGTTTTTATATCTAGTTTCATTAACCATTTTAAGGTGACTATAAAGTGTGGTGTGGTTTAAAGATTTTTTTTTTTTAATTTGACAAAGAGAAATTCAACTAGAGAGGGAACAGAAGCAGGGGAGTGAGACAGGGAGAAGCAGGCCTCCCGTGGAGCAGGGAGACCAATGTGGGGATCGATCCCGGGTCTCCGGGATCATGACCTGAATTTTGAAGGCAGACACTTAACCAACTGAGCCACCCAAGCACTCCATGTGGTGTGGTTTAAAGGTCAAGGTTCTCTTTTGTTTTTCTAAATTTCCCCATTGAAAGACCTTGGAACTTACGTTAAATTTAACTAAACATACATTTGAGTTTAATTTTGGACTGTCTATATTCCATTGATTTACATGAGAGGCGAGCAGAGAGAGAAGGAGAGAGAGGATCTTCATGGAACCCAATGTAGGACTCTATTTCACAACCCTGAGATCGTGACCTGAGCTGAAATCAAGAGTTGGATTCTTAACTTTTAAAGTTCTTAACTTTATACTGCCTTAGCTTGATTATTGAAATTTTTAGAGTAAATCTTGAAACTAGATTATAATAGTTTTAAGACTTATCATGCTAGCTACTTCAGGACCTCTGAATTTCTATACATATTTTAGAACCAGATCATCAATTTCTACCAAAAAAAGCCCCATTTAAACTTTGTGATTGACTTGTGGCCATATCAGTTGGGGGGAAACTGGTTACTGAATAATATAATATTAAGTCTTCTAGCCTATTAGCCTGGTATTTTTCTGTATTTATTTTGGTCATTTAATTTTAGTTTTTCTTTGTAAGTTTTGGAGAATTTTTAAGTGTACCACACACACACACACAAACACACACACTTATCCCTTAGTGTTTAATAGTACTTTTAAAAAAAATTAAATAATGTTTCTTTAATTTCAGTTTCTGTTTTTCACTAGTGTATAAAGGTACAGCTGATTTTTAAAACTTGCCCCTGTGTATCATTGTTAAACTTATTTATTAGTTTTAGCAGAATTTTATATTTGGATATTCCATGTACATGACCATGTTGTCTGAAATAAGACAAGTTTTCATGTTTTAAATATGTTGAGTTATTTGTTTTACCTAATTGTACATTACAGGATCTCCTGTACATCATTGAATAAAAGTAGTGAAAATAGTCTGTGAATGTTCATGACCTTAAGGAAAAAGAGAATAGTCTTCAACTATTAAGCACAATGTTATCTATAATTTTTTTAATAGATGCCTTGTAGAAGGATGAGAAAGTTACCTTCTATCTTAAATTTTATGAGAATTTTTCTTCTATTATTAGAGCTGGGTTTTGTGCTTAGTCAAATCCTTTATTCTTGATCTAATGCAATGACTTAAAAATTTATACCTTTGCTTTTTCAGTCATCACAGCAAATTACACTAAGTTTCAAATGTTGATGTACTTTGCATTCCTTGCATTCTACTTGGTTTTGGGACATTTACCTTCTTACATTTGTTAGATTTGATTCGCTAATATTTAGTAAAGGTAATCTCATCAACATTTAGGAAGAATGTAATGTACAGTTTTGTTTTTTTGTGATGTTTCTCTCTAGTTTTATTGTCAGGGAAATGACCTCATAAAGTAAAGTGTTCCACTGATGAATGTTTCTTTCATTCTATAATGTAAAGAAGTTCATGTATAATTGAAACTATCTGAGTAAGCAATTCAGACCTAGAATTTTCTTGTATAAAGGAGGATTTTTGTCCTTGTTTTTGTTTTGTTTGTTTTCTAGAGGGGGTACACAGGGGCAGAATGAGAGAGAGAATCTTGAGCAGGCTCCAAGCCCAGTGCAGAGCCCAACGCTGGCATCGATATCACAGCCCTGAGATTATGACCTGAGCCAAAATAAAAAATCAGATACTTACCTGACTGATCCACCCAGTCACCCTTGTTTTGTTTTATTTTGGTTTGTTTGTTTGTTTGTTTTACCATTCTGATTAAAAATTGATCTAGGGATATGGAAATTTGTGAATCTGTTTTGATAATTGTGTCTTCCAGGAATTCCCCCAATTCATTCAAATTATCAAATTTACATGGATAAAATGGCTCTATCATCCTCTTACTTTTCTTTAATATTTTAATGCTTGTCACATATTTAGTTATGCTAAATGAACTCCAAATGAAGTTGCTGAGGTGGAGTTTGGCATTCAGAAGGTTGATCCAGAGAAAACACCTACAGAAGGAACGGAAGAAAGGAAGTAGCACTGGAAAAGGGTGAAGTTGATTTGTTATTTCAATCCTGAGGGGGTTATTCTTCTGTGTACTACCTATGTGGCTCAAAGATCTTCACGTTTTATTCCAAATTCCATACATCTGTTCATTTGTCTGTACTCCAGATCTTCTTGTCCCCAATATTCCCATTTTTCTGCTTCTAGGCTTTCAACCACCCAACTAGGCCATTTAACACAGCATATGAATCCACATATATTCTAACCTTGACTCACTTCCTGTTCTAAATAAAAGGGATGACTAGATGTATTACACTAAATTCACCCACTGCAGAGATTCTGTTACACTGGACTTTTTGAAAGCACCCCCTAGAAGTCAAGGTATGCAGCTGCTGTACATCTTCAACCTGTATCTACATAAGTTGTTTACTTTCTTTACACCATTCATAGAACTTTTCTTTCCCCATCAGTTGGTCAGGAATGATCAACCATTCACCCATTGTTGGGAAAGCAGCCATGGGGCAATCTGCCCCCACTCTTTGGAATTTCCCAGTAGGTGCCCCAGGTCTGGAACATTTCCCTATATGGAAGCCAGTGAAGAGCTATCGCTTAGATCCTTATTAGAGAAAACCTTTCTCCTGTCTTAGATACCAGTGAACTTACTTGTATTACTTAAGTATGTGCATTATATAGAGCCTGGCCAGCCCCAGGAGTTTATCGGTCTTGAAACCCCACACCTGGGAAAGGGCACAAAGTCTTGGCTTGCAGCATCAGATGAGTGCCTGTAGCTCATCATCCACCTCTTGGTCAAGGGAGATCACACACTCAACCCATTTTGTTGAGTATCCCTCTTTTTGTGTGTAAAGTGTTATTCTTACCAGTGCCTTGTGTGTTGGATCCTTCTTGCTAACTGCATCCATACAAGATGCAGCACGTGCAGGTTATGAGCTCCTGCTTCTGGTGAGTGCCATTGTTATGATATTTGCTGTCTTCCATGTGGTGGAAATCCTCACCTGGGACTGATAGCCCAGTTTAACTCTGCATTCTCATGCTACTGAAACAATAATGAATGGGCAAGACTTCTGGGAAACATTCCCATGTATCTTGATTTGTCATATGCTTGACTACAGACATGTAATGGCCAACATACAATAGGTTTCATCTGATTCTACTTAATCTTACAATTCCACAGCCAGGACAGAATCCATTCATGAGAATTCCAGATGTATAGTCACTTGATGTTCCATTCTTAAATATTTAATGTCTTCTAGGCCATGCTGGAGTTGTTTTTTAAGTAGTATTTAATTCTGTACTTCAGATGGCTTGCACTTACTTCATATCCTCAAGAGTCTGTGTTTTGATTCTCCCCCGAGTCTTGCCACTGCCTACATCCAGCAGTTTTTCCAGTTGCTGATACCTCTAGTATTATAGTCTATTTGCATTCTGTATTCCCAGATGGCAGAACTGTTTACATCACAGATGGAGCACTTTACTGTTTCAGAAACCACTGGATGACTTCTTCCATTGGGCATATAAACTAGAGAAGTATTTTCAAGTGTAGAATAAATTTCCCATTGAACTAAAAAGGCCCAGTAGGTATTATGCTTACTTCTTTACAGTGCAAAGGGCAAGATTCAAATATTTTTGCCCCACTTGGGGCAATATCAATTCACCAAGAATATACTCTGCAAGATAATGTCAACTGTACTTTAAAGATTAAAAACATAAACTTGGCCAAACTTCTGATGTCATATTATTTTTATAGTCATGATGAAAATAAATTTTAAATGTATTTTGCAAATAAATTATTTTTCATAAATATATAATTATTATACTTATTTTTTCTTATGTTTTAATTTATGCAACAAAATTTGATCCTATATGTTGTGAGAAATAAGTGGACATTATTTCAAAAGAGCAAATCATTTTAAGATATTCTACTTTTTAAGACTTTTTGAATTATGGGTTTACCAAGCTTACTTATAATAAAAATATAGATTTTTATAACATAGTTTGTTAAATATAATCTGAAATGATCATTAATTTTGAGTAGACAAATATTAAAATCAGTGCTTTAAAATATAAATGAACACACTGCATTCCTGTATAGATATAAAGTGGTTCTATATACATTAAATATAGGCTGAAAATCCTTACCATATAATAGGTGATTTCTCCAGTGCTAAAGAGGTTATCCAGTTCTGGTGGAGCAGTGTTGCCGCCTATTCTCTTGTCCAATGCCATCTGTACTCTTCATACCTCTGGAGAAGCAAATGCAATTCATGCTTTGCCATCAGTGTGTTAAACAATGTCTCAGACATGGTACCATTGGCCTAGGGCACTGCTACTGAAGAAAAAAAAATGGTAAATACCTGAAATAGTTCCTCCTTGCCAGGAGTAACTGCACACTCTGTTTTTGAAGTAATTATAGCATTGTGTGGTTTAATGAGCAAACAGCCAAAAACAATATTCAAAAATTTTGTTTCAGTTTACTTTTCCTTGAGATTAAAAAGAAAACATAACATAAATGTCCTATAGGATTTTTGCTTCACAGAAGGAACCATTAATTTAGAAAACCAGACTATTAGATTTAGGTAGAAAGCTACTTTCTTCTTTGTGCCCAAATATCTATTCAAACTCACTGTTTACTCTAGGATATTCAAAAAGTATTTAGTATTCTGTAGTTGCTAGGACAAATTACAGATAGATGATGGTGATGATAGATATATATAGGTAATTATTATATAAAATGCCTAAGCATATGCAGTTTTCCAAATCATTTAAAATAAGATCTCTTACGTATTATCAATTGGCTGCCTTACAATGGTAAATGTGACCATCTCATCTTCATCACTCTGTCCATCTCCCCATCCATCTGTCTAGTGATACATCCAAAGATCCATTTCATAGGGGTCTTTCAACTACAGTCTCAGATATAGGTGAATGTATCTCCAAAGGCAGGTCATTTTTTTTCTCCATTTTAATTTATTATTATTTTTTTATTTTTTCCATACCTCAGCAACCCTATCCTTCCCCCACCTCCAGCAACCCTCAGTTTGTTTCCTGAGATTAAGAGTCACTTATTGTTTGTCTGCCCCTGGTTCCATCTTATTTCATTTTGTTTCCCCTCCCTACTCCTCACAACCCCCAGCTCTGCCTCTCAAATTCCTCATATCAGAGACATCATATAATAATTCCCTTTCTCCAATTGACTTATTTTGTTCAGTGTAATATCCTCCAGTTCCAACCTTGTCATTGCAAATGGCAGGCTTTCATTCTTTTTGATGGCTGCATAGTATTCCATTGTATCACATCTTTATCCATTCATATGTTGATGAACATCTAGGTTATTTCCATAGTTTGGTTACTGTGGACATTGTTGCTATAAACATTCAGGTGTATGTTTCCTTCAGATCACTGCATTTGTATCTTTAGCATAAATACCCAGTAGTACAATTGCTGGGTTGTAGGGTAACTTTATTTTCAACTTTTTGAGGAACACTCCAGTTTTCCAGAGTGGCTGCACTAGCTTGCATTCTCACCAACAATGTAGGAGGGTTTCCGCTTCCCCACATCCTCACCAACAATTGTTGTTTCCTGACTTGTTTATTTTAGCCATTCTGACTGGTGAGAGGTGATATCTCACTGTGGTTTTGAGTTGTATTTCCCTGATGCTGAGGGATGTGTAGCACTTTTTCATGTGTCTATTGGCCATTTGGATGTCTTCTTTTCAGAAATGTCTGTTCATGTCTTCTGCCCATTTCTTGATTGGATTATTTGTTCTTTGGGTGTTGAGTTTGAGGAGTTCTTTATAGATTTTGGATACTAGCCCTTTATCTGATATGTCATTTGCAAATATCTTCTCCCATTCTGTCAGTTGTATTTTGGTTTTGTTGACTCTTTCTTTTGCTGTACAAAAGATTTTGATCTTGATGATGTCCCAATAGTTCATTTTCTCCCCTTGATTTCCTTGGCAGGTTATTTCTAATTCCTTCTTCACTCATTAGGCAAATATTGCATAGGGGAAGAAAAAGTAAAATTTGAGAGACGTGCCATAAAATATTTATCTTTCAAAGAATATTGATATGTCTTGTAGCAATGAGAGTATAAAGAAATGTTAAATTCATTTAAATATGGACATATCATTCTTTTTTTAAGGTTCACATCTGATGGTCAACAACTTATGGAAAAATATTGCTCTGCTTTGAGTTTGACCTCTTTGTGTTATTCACAAGTTTTTCCAGTCACATTAAGTGATAGATCTTTCTTTAATTGTTCTTGCATTAATTATCTATGGTATTTGATTAGGAATTAATTTACTACTATATAGTATGATTCTTAATAGGATCTTAATTTTTTATTGCTCTTCAACCATTGGCCTATAAGTGTCTTTAAAAAAAAAAGCTTCTGGGCACCTGGGTGGCTCAGTTGGTTAAGCAACTGCTTTCGGCTCAGGTCATGATCCCAAAGACCCGGGATCGAGTCCCACATCGGGCCTCTCTTCTCTGCAGGAAGCCTGCTTCTCCCTCTCTCACTCCCCCTGCTTGTGTTCCCTCTCTTGCTGTGTTTCTCTCTGTCAAATAAATAAAATCTTTAAAAAAAAAAAAAGCTTCTGTCTGAAATAGAAACGTTACCTTAAAATTATCTCATAACGTACTCTGTTAAAACTATGTTTAATGTGTATTCCTGTTTAAATATTTTATTTAAACTACATGATACATACAGATGACTGTTAAACATTGGTATATGTGCATTTGGAAAGTAATTTTAAAGTTGACATCTGTTACCTATTTTTCAGTTTGAGAAAAAAAAGAATGGCTTGAAAATCTGTGCCTGCTCTTCACTTCTTCTCACTTATTCCCCCCCACCCCCACTCATATTCCAGCATTTGCACTAATTATCCTTTGGTTGTATTCAGAGTTTTATCATTTATAAATTATCTCTTAAATCCATAATTGTTTAGTTTTTTAAAATGGAGTCACACTCACACACTGAATAATGTCAAAAAAGGACAAGACTGACAATGCTAGATGAGGGCTCTCAGCAGAAGACAAGCTACACAAGGTCTCTTATTATTGTCTGGTTTCTGTTACCCTGGATGTTTCTAGATTTTTTTCCTAGAGAAGTCAGAGGTAAGGATATAAGTGAATATTCGGGAATGTTCCCATTTCTACTACTATGTTTTCATTTTCAATACTTTTCTTCCTTTTTCAGATTATCCCTTATTATGGGATGCTGTACTTTAAAGAATATTTTATCTTCTCATAGCTCTGTTATATTAATGAACTATTTCTGCAGTTTTGACTCCCTATACAGTCATTGTCTCTTCTAAATTGTTTTATTCCTACTTGTTTGAGTTTTAGTTTTTCTCCTTATAAATTACTTCTCAAAAGTGTGATAATATTTTGTGCCTGTCTTTGATTAAGACTGGAGCACTAAACTATATATTTGGACACCCAAAGTGCAAATGTTGGACTTGTCAACTTTGAGTTTTACTGGAGAGTGCTCTCAAGGTTTTGCTTTGCAGCACACCAAGATATGAAGCCAGTATCTAGGTGTTTGTTCTTGAGTTTCTCAGTAAAGGCTATTCTAGCCTCCTTCTCAAAGTGTTCTGGTTATTAGATGGAAAAAGATTGTTTAGATTTCTGTGCTCAATAGCATTAATTCACAGTATATTGCACTATAGTTTGATTGAATGACAAAGGCTTGGGAATCTTGGGTGACATCTTTATAATTGTGTCTATGACAGATATCATCCACTCACCAATCAGAGGGAACTCGGCAGCTGCCCTTCTGGGTGGAATGCTTCTCTTTGCTCTATGACCAAGTATATGGAATGCACCATGACTCTCATACAGAAGCACTCCCTTTCTTGGCAAAATCCTGGAGGCAGATCCCTCCAAGTTGCTCTCTAACTCAAGGTGAATAGAAATGCAAACCTTCTAGCTGCTCCTGACTCTGTATGTCACTTAATCATCTTAAATTAAGCCTGGATTGTTGCCTATTACTGCACTCCACCATCTACAATGTGTTATAGATCCGCGTTTCTCACGTGGTAATTTCCATTTCAAGTGAATCAACCTGATTTACTTGCTGAAAGGATTGATCATGATTTTTTGATCCTCCAAATATCTTTTCTTATTTTTGGTGTGGATGTAATTATGTATGGGTGTTTTTCTGTAAGTTCCAGAAATTTGGTATAGAATTGGATATAGTAGTAAATACTCCATATACATTTTAGAAATTGAAGTTGAATATACAAGAAGCTACTAAAATTATAGTATAATGGATTATGGAAATCTCTCTTTCTCCTTATATATTATGAAATATATGCATGCAACATTTCCTAGTTTTTAAAGTACTTTAAAATAACAAAAAAATTATTTATCAAAATATGCTATGATTACCACCTTATGTTTTAAATTACTTTTTTTTTATGTTTTACACAGAATATTGATTAGCCCCAATTGACCATTTTACAAGACCCCAATATTCATTACATATGTATGATGTATGCATGTGTGTGTATGCATGTGTGTCTATATATATATATATTATATATATATATATAATCTTGATTTTTAAATAGAATACAAATAAAAGTCATAATATTTTGTTCCTACAGCTTAATAGGTTTTTATAAATGTGTGTGTATGGGAGTCTAAACTGGCTTAGGGAAATTTGGACATAAAATAAAGTCATTGCTATTCAGTCTCTGCTTTCAGTCCAGCTTAAGTCAATGAAGACATCTGGTGTTTAATATCTGGCAGCTGCTCAATAGGCTATGACATACGAAATAGTTTGGTGGTCTGACTTCACTTTTCATTGAATCATTGTCAGGTAGTGATTAGCTGCCTATGTGGAACTTGGCAAATAGTGAGGGGTGTTCCATGTTGGAATTCTTTTCTATCCATACACACTCTGTTTTTAATATCAGGAGTAAAGTATATTGGCAAGAAATTCTCTCTATGTCACCCTTTCCCACTGTTCAATAAATAAAAGACTATAACTGCCAGTGCAGATTATATATTTCAAGATATTCAAGTATTTGATGTATTAAAAAACCTAATTATGTAGTGCTAAGAATATATAAAATCACAAGACATTTAAGAAATGATTAATAATCTCATTTCTCTATTTTTATAAAAAAAGAAAAATATTTTCCTAGTTGAAATATCTACAATATTTAAACACTTGGTAAATATTGGTTGTTGACTAACTGGTTGTTAATCATTAACTGGATTCAGATAATTTTCTATGTTAATAAAAATAATTATATCAACTGCACATGTGATCAGAACTTTAGTCTTGCAGTGGAACACTTAGAATGCTTTCCCCAGCTTTATGAAGATACAATTGACATATAGCAGTGTGCAAGTTAAGGATGTGCAACATAATGAGTTGATATGCTCATATATTGCAAAATGATTACAGCATTAAGTTTGTTAATATATTTCTTATATCACATAATTACCATTTTTATTTGTATGATGAGAACATTTAATGTCTGCTCTCATAGAAGCTTTCAAGTATGTAATATAGTATTGTTGACCATAATAACCTTACTATATATTAAATCCCCACAAGTTATTCACCCTATAAGTGGAAATTTATACCTTTTGACCAACATTATTCCGTTTCTCCTACTCCTTAACCCCTAATAATGACTATTCTACTCTATTTCTATAAGTTTGGCTTTTTAAAGATTCTACCTATAAATGCAATCATGAAATATCTGTTTTTCACTATCTGAATTATTTCCCTTAACATAATGCCTTCAAGGTCCATCCATGTTGTCACAAATTGTAGGATTTCCCACCTTTATGGCAGAATAATATTCTATCATGTATGTGTCTCACATTTTCTTTATTCATCTATTGATAGAAACTTGTATTGTTTTCATATCTTGAATATTTTAGAAAACACTACAACGAACATGAGGGTGCAAGATAAAGATGATTACAAATGTACACGCAGGAAAGTATACTCAATACAACTGGAAATCTTGCTTCAAAGAATATTTTTATAAATTAGTGTCTAATCTTATTTATTTTTAAGTTTGACTTTTCTTGGGGCATCTGGGTGGCTCAATGGGTTAAAGTCTCTGCCTTCGACTCAGGTCATTATCTCAGGATCCTGGGATCGAGTCCCACATTGGGCTCTCTGCTCAGCAGGGAGCCTGCTTCATCTTTTCTCTCTGCCTGTCTCTCTGCCTATCTGTGATCTATCTCTCTGTCAAATAAATAAATAAAATCTTTAAAAAAAAAAAAGGTTTGACTTTTTTTTCAGAAAAAATATGAATTAACAAATCTGTACTATTATAAATATTTCTATGAAATAATATTGCATAGTATCTGTACATAAATGCTTTGATGTCTTTATTTAGCAAATAATGATTAATTCTGTGCTACTATTGCAAGCCAGTAATTCTATCCTCTGCTGTTGATCTAAGAAATGGTGTAATATGTATTTTCCCTTGGAAGACTACAGTCAAGATCAGTGGTCCCTGTAGTAGAAAATATTCTTTGCCAAGTAGTTTGAAAGACTACCTCTTGGGGCACCTGGGTGGTTCAGTCATTAAGCTCTACCTTCGGCTCAGGTCATGATCCTGGAATCATGGGATTGAGCCCTGCAACTGGCTCCCTGATCGGTGGGAAGCCTCCTTATCCCTCTCTTGCTCCCCTTGCTTGTGTTCCCTCTCTAGCTGTGTTTCTCTCTGTCAAATAAAAAAATAAAATCGTTAAAAAAAAAAAAAGACTACCTCTTGTGCCTCAGATGCAGAATATTACACATTCTGTCTGTATTTTGATATACATATTGGCTCTTCTTTTATTTGGTCTATGTTTTATATGGTCACATCTGACATGAAGTGTGTGGTGATCCTAAGAAAATTGTGGTTATTTAATATACAAATTCACAAACTGATTATACTTTAGAATATTGTAAGTTAATACATCTTCCATAAATTTGATTAAGTGATTTCAAACTAATACCATTTTGTTCAATTATATTTAGCTAAAATAATAGTCATAAAATACCTTAAAATATTTTTCTAGAGAAAAATACAGATAAGAGCAACATTAACTCAAACAAGCATACACAAGAAACAGGTAAACTTGACTTGTTGTTTTCCTCATAAAGGTACATAACATAACCAGATAAAAATTATGAAAATCTAATAGAATTGAAAAACTCAGATAAAAATGTTTAGAATTAAAAAAAACTATTAAATACAGATTTTATAGAGATTTATGTTATTAATGATGGAGGCATACCCTAAGTCTCAATGTAACTTGTGATAATATATGATGATAGCATTAAGCCACCATTACCAGACACATCAAAATTATGTCCAACAGATGGAGAACAAATGTCACATTTTTCAACAAAAGAGTGTATGTTAACACAATATTCTGTAAAGATATGTTTAATGGTAAAGATCTAGATGATTCTTGTTAATTTTCTTATTTAAAAGAGAAATTCTAACACCCCATACCATCTAAGTAACAATTGTTCTTGCCATGGTAAAATTGCTTAAATAAAACATATGAAACAATGTGAAGTTGAAATAAAGTGCATTCTGTTGTCAGATACATTGTCAGAGGATGCTGGGGGAACCTTGCTGAATATCTGAAAACAAACATGCTTTATAACATATTTCAAAGTAGGAGACAATTACTGGAAAATTGGATGAAAATACAGAAGTCTCGACTGTGACTTGTATTATGGATTTTACAATATTCTTTTTCAAAAATTAGTTTATGAAAAAGTACTCCTTTGAATCAGTAAAGAGTGATATACTAGCCAGACATAATCTTTAATTAATATTTTTAAGATAACATATTTTTTTATTTTACATTTTATTTCATTTTAAGTATTTATTTATTTGACAGAGAGAGAGAGAGAGAGAGTGAGAGAGGGAACACAAGCAGGAGGAGTGGGAAAGGGAGAATTAGGCTTTCCACCCAGCAGGAAACCTGATGTGGGGCTCAAACCCAGGACTCTGAGATCACGACCTGTGCCGAAGGCAGACGCTTAATGACTGAGCCTCCTAGACGTCCCCAACATATTTTATTTTTGAAAGTATATTATTTTAACCACTAATGAGATAGCCAGTTTATCAGTTTTTTAAAACTTCTGGAGAAAGTTTACAGAATTAGCAGGACAGTTAAAGTAAAGTAATTGATTCTTCAAACAAGAATTGATTTTCTGCCTTCTATGTAACCCCCTTTCAGGGAACTAGAAATCTGGAGACACAGCAGTGAACAAGAGAGAGAAATTTCTGCCTTCGTGGGATTTCCTTTGGGTAGGCAGAGAGAGAAATGTGCCACATATGGAATATGTCAGAGATTAATGAATGCCACAGAAAAAAGTTAAGTAGGAACAAGGAATAGGGAGCACTAGTGGGGAGGAGGACAGATACAGAAAGTTTTTTAATTAGTAGTTTTTTAATTCATTTTGAGAACGTGACACTTGAGCAAAGACCAAAAAGAAGTGAAGGGGCTAATCTAGCATACATGGTTCTTTTCCATGAAAAGGGCAAGTTCAAATGCTGTGGCTGTCCTGTGTGGAGCACGTTTGAATAACAGCAAAGAGGTCAGTGCAGCTTTAGAAAAACCACTGGATAAAAGATGCCATTGGGCATGCGCAAGTGTTTATATGCCTCAATTACTAGGTCAGTACAATAAATACCTGATAATTCAAAAAAATGCCATAGGAGGGGTTCTAGGGATCCAGAATATGTAATGCCTTCAAACACTCCTACAAACTTTGATTTTACTTGGAGACAGTACCTTGAAGGGTTCTTCTTTTGAGCAGGAGAAAGGCATCATCAGGTTAAATTTTCCAAGGATCTCTAAGATGGTGAGAACAGATTTTAGGAGGAAAAAATGGGAAGTAGAGAAACTGTTAAAAGTAATCCACGTAAGGAATGCTGGGGTGGTGCATTCAGTTAAGCCACCAGAGCTTGGTTTCAGCTCAGGTCCTGATCTCAGGGTCCTGATCTCAGGATTGTGGGATTGAGCCCCATGTCCAGACTCTACACTCAGCAAGGAGTCTACTTGGTTTCTTTTACCATTTCCCTTCTCTTCTCCACCACATTCATGTTCTCTCTCTCACTCTCTCCCTGAAGTGAATAAATAAATCTTTGGGGAAAAAATTAGAAAACATTAATTAATCAATTAATTAATTAAATTAAAAAGATTAGAAAAAATATTAGAAATAAAATTAGCTGACCCACAACAATAGCAGAAAAAATGATAAGATTCTAGATCATGAATAAGTTTTTGGCAGAATTTTCTTACTCATTACGGCTAACGAGAAAAGAAAAGGAGTCCAGAATGAATCCATGCATTTTTGAAGAAGAATAATCTAGGCAAGCTACTGAAGCAAAGAAGCACCCAGACTTTTAATAACTAAATGTGATTAATAATATAAAAGGAAAATTTTTCAATGTGTAATATATTGTCTACTTTTTTAGATAAATATGGAGTTTGTGAATATATTTTTTAACATGAAGTTCACTGGCTATATTATAGAAAAGCATTTGAGAGAGGGGATCCTTTGTAAAGATTAATAATGCAAATATTGCATGTTTCTTTCATACACAGATAATAGATCCAAACTTCTGCAAATGTCAGCAATTTGTTGCTACATGATTACTTCTAAAAAAAAAAAAAACCCAAACATTTAATCTGTATCTTCAAAGTGAAATGAGGTTTTCACAATTAATGAGAACATAACTTCTTTTGCCAAGTTATTCTTCCTATAGACAGTGCATTTTAATTTTTTTTATTTTTTATTTTTATTTAAAATTATTTTTCACTGTTATATATCTTTGCTGATGGAACGAACATTTCTTTATCACCTATTAAAACTCTTCTCATATTAAGAAAATAAAGAAAATACCTGTATATGGAATTCATGTAAATAAATGTATATATGGAATACATTTTCATTGGTATATAAGCACAAATGATTGATTAATATCAGAGAATATAAAAATGGACTTGCTTAATTAGAAGAAAATTTTCACCAATTATTTGATATAATTGGAAAATAAAAATCATGTTTTTTTTTCTTTAAACGGAGGCAAAGATGTACATTTACCTTTTTTAGATATGACAACCACTAAATTTGACTACCAAAATATAGTGTTCAGCTCCCAGTCTGCATGAGGACAGCATAAAAAATCTGGTATACCCTTTAGTCTTTCACTTCAGGCTGGTGCCCTCAACAAGATCTCTAACTGGTGTTGTGTCCAACTTTGAATTCAAGGAATTCTGGTTGTCTGAATGATGCTGTTAGAATATTGTCATGTTCACATTAACATCAAACTCAAATAAGTTGTGCCTAAAAGAAGAAAGATTTGAGATTTCTGTTCCCTTTTTGTGCCTTCTTCCTCATAAATGTTGTAATGTATCAGAAAAAAGAATGCGTGCTCTGTAACCAAATGTTCGAAATGTGAAATATCACAATGTTAAATCAAGATTTACAAGAGGCGCCTGGTAGCTCAGTCGTTAAATGTCTGCGTTCTACTCAGATCATGATCCTGGAGTCCCGGATTCAAGCCCCTCATCAGGCTCCCAGCTCAGTGGGGGTCTTGCCTCTCTCCCTCTTACTCCCCCTGCTTATGTTCCCTCTCTAGCTGTGTTTCTCTCTGTTAAATAAATAAACAAAATCTTTTTAAAAATCAAGATTTACAAAAACAATGTCATAAAGTTTTTTATTATTGTTGATAAATGAGAAAAATCAAAATTTAAATAATTGCTTTTCTCACTCTTTTACCTTGTTTTTGTTCTATATAGCATGCTTATAATGTCTTATTACAGTAGCATATGCATATAATTTTACTCTACGCATATTGGAAATATATGAAGAGTTTTTCATGGTGAGATAAATAATCATTTTGAAGAGCCCTAATCTAGAGGACCATGCAAGCAGGAAAATCAATTATTTACTTACAAAAGGCATTAGCACAGGTGTATGTTTGTGTATGTTTTTGTGTGTGTATGAATGTACGATGTTCAATAGATGTTTTCTAAAATTATTTGTTTAGATGTTCTAAGGAAACAAAATAAATACTATGCTTAACAAAATTTAATTCTACAAATCCAATTCCATGTGTATCAAGATTCTGCTTTAAGATTGGCGTGGGCTTAAATGTTCTTTTCCCTCATAAACAAATGCTTTTAGCATAGGTAATAAAAACTGATGTAATCTCTACATTTATCTCTGTGATTGCCAAGATTTCCATGTCAGTAGTATTGTTAAATTCTATGGTCATTTCAATTTTGCTCACACTCTAATTCTCATTCACATAACAGGTTGTAAAGTGGGGTAGAGGCGCTGACTATTGGATTAGGAAGAGCAGGACCAACAGCAAAAAGAAAGCAAGCTAAGAGTGTGCCACTGTGTATCGATCCCTGTTTCAACAGCTTGCACATATGAATTTATTTATTTCCATAACACTTAAGTGTGGTGTAATTGTTATCTTACTTTAGATGAGACTGATGCATGGGGGAAATAATTTACTTGCCTAAAGTCATAACTGCACTAAGAAGGAAGAGCCAACATTTGAACTCAGATATACTATTGTCAAGTGTAAATTTCCATGTATATTTCACTTAGCAAAAAAATCCATTATCTCACCTCTGCATTTTTATGCTTCCTACAATTCATTAAATTATACCTGATGCAAATATTTCTTTTCAATGTGTCTCGGTTAGGTTTTCATAATTTTCTTTAATTTTGTTTTGCTTTAATACTTTAAATTCTCAAGATATACTCAATTTCCACTTGAAATTTTGATGAGGTGTAAGCCTTGAGGTACACCTTCTTTTTCACCCCCCCTGTTGTTTCCAAGTTTAACTACTCTAGAAGTACCAATGTTGGCTTTGAGCTGTGCTTCCATGGTGTTAATGACTGGTATAATTGCTTTTTAAAGAAATATCACTACTTGGAATAATTGCAAAGAGTACCTTAGAGATAGAATTTGCAGAATGACAAGGTTGGTGAATGGCTATTATGCACAAACTCATTTCCCAAAACCTCAAGCTTTGATCTAATATTAATCCCTGAAGCTAATTGTCCTGATAGATATTTTTAGTAGAGGTTAAGGATTCCTTCAGTAACTTGGATTGAAAAGTAGGTAATATGTTTTTTTTAGTCATTTAGCTACATGCAGTTATTCAACTAAAATAATGGCATTCTGTGTTTTATCTAATTGACTATATTCAACAGAAATGAATATACTCACAAATTATTAAATTTTATTCTTAAAAGAATAAAGTCCAACTGCATTCAAAGGTAATTTCCTAAATCACTGAGAGCAGAAATGTAGGCATTTTCTCCATGATTCCAAAGAAAGGCATTACATAACAATAAGATTAACTTATATTGAAGTCAAATTTCTAGTAAGAAAAAAAATGTACTGTGCTCTGTATTTTTTGGGTTATATAAATCTGGCTGGGAGGGCCAGATTCATTAATAGTATATTGATTGTGTTATAACACATCTTGTCCATACAGATCCAGGTGTATTTTGAAAAAGTAGTGTCCCAGGAATTATGTTCAGATGCCAAACTATTATTCTAACACAATTTGGTTAATTTATAAATATAGTTTTTCCTAGTATTCTAACACAAGCATGGTGAGCTCCATTATAGCACTATTTTCATAGATTCCTAAAGTGGAATCTATGAAAATTTTTTATGAGTTCACATTAGCATTAATGACTTCTGACATCACAATACTGCTATACATATTCATGTTTCAAATACACTTATTTCTGTCAAATTGCTAATGAATTCAAGGTTGCAGGTCACTATTTTAGAACCATAGTCTAGACGTCTTTATTTTTAGACTTCTTTTTAGTTCTGTAATTTCTTCAATACTATGAAAATAACGTATTTATTGGAGATTCAAATAGGACAAATATATCTTCCATGTCTACTGTGGGAAAATAAATCCCTCTAGATTGAAACATTTCTTCAAAATAAATACATAGTCTTCCAAATATTAAGATACATAACATTGGAATAATTTCCTATCCTGTATCTCACTAAATACCATTCTGGTATAAATTTTATTTCTATACCTTCATGCACTTCTGTAAATATATTTATAAAATAAAATGTTGTGAAATAAGTTTCTAAAGTTAAGAGTTTTGGATATTTTAATACTTGCACATATGGCCAAGTACCTTCCAAATCCTTCACCAACTCATTACTATATAGGTGAGATTACATTTATTAATATTTCACTTTTCTTATAATGAGTGTATGAGCACATTTTCATGTATTTCTAAGCAATTTATATTTTTGAAAGTTTATATCTGCTTTTTTTTCTATTTGATTTCTAGTATTTTCCACTTGGTTTTTAGAACATGTATTAAGACAATTAGCCTTGTTTGTAATCACATAATATTTAAAAATGTATGTTTACTTTTTTTTTTATTGTTACTTAATTTTTTTTTCCAGTGTTCCAAGATTCATTCCCCATTCCCCACACCCAGTGCTCCACGCTTTAGGTGTCCCCAGTACCCACCACCAGGCTCTCCCATCCTTCCATCCCCCTCCCTCCAAGATTTACTTTTTAACATTGGGTAAGTTACAGAAAAATTTTTACTGCCACAAATTATGTTTTCTATTATGGTTTATGAGGTTGTGGCTACCTTAGTAATGTTTTCCTCACTCTTTTAATTAAAGTCTCACACTTTCTTTCTTTCTGTTTTTTTTTTTTTTTAAAGATTTTATTTCTTTATTTGACAGAGAGAAACACAGCGAGAGAGGGAACACAAGAAGGGGGAGTGAGAGAGGGAGAAGCAGGCTTCCCGCCAAGCAGGGAGACTGATGTGGGGCTTGATTCCGGGTCTCCGGGATCATGTCCTGAGCCGAAGGCAGTTGCTTAACCAACTGAGCCACCCAGGTGCCCCCAAATCTTACACTTTTTAATAATGAGAACATTATTTTCTTTTAATATTTAAATTATTAGAAAATCAACTATCCATGTCTTAACAAAATGGCTAGCCTTTTGTAATTACCAAATGTACTGAATGTTTATCTTATCTTAAATCACTATAATGTTAGCATATATTTTTATATGTTCTAAAACATTACATAAATCTGTTAATGAATTCTTATGCCCAAACATTTTAATTATTCTAAATCCATAATATCTTTCAATGTCTTATAGTATGACTAATTCATCTCTCATCATCTTTTCCAAAATTCCTGTCTACTTTTGAGTGCTTGATTTCTATATGAATATTCATATTTTATAACTATCTTTTCTTTCCTTTATATATTCTATAAATAGGAAATAAAGTCCTACAATCACATATTTTTACCTGATTGGGATACTCCATTTAACATTATATATTTAGTGAAAGAAAGAGGGGGAGAAAGAAAAGATATAGGTAAATTTACTGTATTTGATTTTCTCCTTAGGTAAGATGTTTCTTTTTTCATTTCTTCAATATTTTATGCCACTCAGAAGGTATATAGCATATTTGTGCATATCAGACCACTTCTTGATATATTGTTGTTTTTTTTTTACCATTATTAACTTATAATGTATTATTTGTTTCAGGGGTACAGGTCCATGAATCATCAGTGCTGCACAATTCACAGCACTCACTATAGCACATACCCTTCCCAATGTCCATTGCCCAGAGACCCTATCCCTCTGCCTAACCCCTCCAGCAACACTCAATTTGCTTCCTGAGATTAAGAGTCTCATGTTTTGTGTCCCTCCCTGGTCCCATCTTATTTCATTCTTCCTGCCCTTCCCTTCATGCCCCCCGGCCCTGCTTCTCAAATTCCTCATATCAGAGAGAGCATATGATCATTGTCTTTCTCTGATTGACTTATTTCCTTAGCATAATACCCTCTAATTCCATCCACGTTGTTGCAAATGGCAAGATTTCAGGGTTTTATGGCTTCATAGTATTATATTATTATATTATATTATATTATATTATATTATATTATATTATATTATATTGATTGATGATAGATAGATAGATGATGATAGATAGATAGATAGATAGATAGATAGATAGATACCACATCTTCTTTATCCATTCATCTATTGATGAACATCTAGGTTCTTTCCATAGTTTGGCTACTGTGGACATTGCTGCTATAAGCACTCAGGGGCGCGTACCTCTTTGGTCACTACATTTGTATCTTTAGGGTAAATACCCAGTTGCGCGATTGCTGGGTCATAAGGTAGCTCTATTTTCAATCTTTTGAGGAACCTCCATACTGTTTTCCAGAGTGGCTGCACCACCTTGCATTCCCACCAGCAATGTAAGAGGGTTCACCTTTCTCTGCATCCTCGCTAACACCTGTCCTTTCCTGACTGGTTGGTTAATTTTAGCCATGCTGGCTGGTGTGAGGTGGTATTTTACTGTGGTTTTGATTTGTATTTCCCTACTGCCGAGTGATGTTGAGCACTTTTTCATGTGTCTGTTGGCCATTTGGGTATCTTCTTTGGAGAAATGTCTGTCCATGTGTTCTGTCCATTTATTGATTGGATTCTTTGTTCTTTGGGTGTTAAGTTTGATAAATTCTTTTTAGATTTTTGGATACTAGCCTTTTATTTAATATGTCATTTGAAAATATCTTCTCTTATTCTGTTGGTTGTCTTTTGCTTTTGTCAACTGTTTCCTCCAAAAGCTTTTTATCTTGATGGAGTCACAATAGTTCATTTTTGCCCTTGCTTCTCTTGCCTTTGGGAATGTTTCTAGGAAGAAGTTGCTGCAGCTGAGGTCCAAGAGGTTGCTCTCTGTGTTCCCCACACGGGTGCTGATGGAGTCCTGTCTCACATTGAGGTATTTCATCCATTTTGAGTCTATTTTTGTGTGGTGTAATGAAATGGGCCAGTGCCATTCTCCTGCATGTAGATGTCTAATTTTCCCAACACCTTTTATTGAAGAGACTTTTTTCCCCAGGGCATTCTTTCCTGCTTTGTCAAAGATTAGTTGACCATAGAGTTGAGGGTCCATTTCTGGGCTCTCTAGTCTATTCCATTGATCTCTGTATCTGTTTTTGTGTTAGTACCACACTGTGTTGATGATTACAGCTTTGTAATAGAGCTTAAAGTCTGGAATTGCGATGCCGTCAACTTAGGTTTTCTTTTTCAACCTTCCTATGGCTATTTGGAGTCTTTTCTGGTTCCATACAAATTTTAGGATTACTTCTTCCATTTCTTTGAAAAAACTTGATGGTATTTTGATAGGGATTGAATTAAATGTGTAGATTGCTTTAGGTAGCATAAACATTTTCAAATATTTTTTCTTCCAATCCATTAGCATGGAATGTTTTACCATTTATTTGTGTCTTCCTCTGTTTCTTTCATGAGTACTTTATAGTTTTCTGAGTACAGGTTCTTTGGCTCTTTGGTTAGGTTTATTCCTGGGTATCTTATGGTTTTGGGTGCAATTGTAAATGGGATTGACTCTTTGCAATTGTAAATGGGATTGAGTCCTTCTCTTTCTTCTGTCTTGCTGTTGGTGTGTAGACATGCAGATTATTTCTGCGCATTTATTTTATATCCTGACACTTTACTGAATTCCTCTATGAGTTCTAGCAGTTTTGGAGTGGAGTCTTGAGTTTTCCACATACAGTATCATATCATCTGCAAAGAGTGAGAATTTGATTTCTTCTTTGCTGATATATTGTGTTTTTTAAGTGGCCAACAGGACCAGAACCTCCATCACCAGTCCCAGGTAATTAGAGCAAATTCACTAGGCTTGGCCTGAAAATATGAACTTGGGGAACAAAAACAAAATGTGGCTGTTTGGAAAAGAATGACGTCAGAGTTCATGCCCAGCATGTTGGCTGGTATCCTGTAGCAGAGGAGCTATTCTGTGGAAGTGCTATTTGCTTCTTGGTTCTCCAAAGTCCCTGGCACCACTTCGTGGTCCTCCAAAGTAGGTTAGTTCCTTCCTGTTATCCAAGCCTGGCAATTCAGTCTCCTGTCAAGATGCCCAGCACACTTCCAATAACCTCTCCCTTTTTGGCTTGTGATGGTCAATGGCAGTTCCTGCAACAGTCTGCCTATGTGCCAGAAATTCTAGGCCTCTGGAATAGATAAGGGAAAGAGAATAGTGAATGGTGTCCTCCTTTAGCAAGATCAGTCAGAAAAGTAGGCTCCAAGGCACTGTATTTCATCAGAGACCTGAGAGCATGTGAGAGATGAAGGCATGAAATATATGGAAGAGAGCCATCTGGCCAACTGAAAGGCAAGCTCTTTGCAGGGGTGGGAAGCAGGCCTCCCAGAAATAATGTGGAATTTGAACCAGAAATGACTTTATGGAGCTTTTCCTCCATGGAAAAAAAATACTGTTGCCTATCAACCAAGGGCTAGAAATAGAATGGCACCTTTCAAAATGGATATTGGATTGTCAGGGAAAACAATGATTTAATCAGCATAATTCTAGCTTCTGCATGTTTGTGATCTTTCCAATCTGAGAAAAATGAATAGTTCTAGAATATCATAATTTGAATCTGCAACCAGGCCACTTGAGTTTTCTTTATTCCAATAGATAAACGGGCAAAAGTGAGATGAGTATTCTGATGGAAGCAATGCTCCTGATAATCAAGCAGATAAATCTGGGGGCTGTGGAGAGCGCTTCTTATTATCAATATGTCCAATGGTAAACATTAAGGTGACACAAAGGTACCGCAAAGAGGCATTACCACCACGAGCACACATTCTCAGAAATAAAAAATGTGGCTCACTCTTATGGACAAAGAGCTCTTATCAGCTTATTAGCAGAGTTACAGACTAAATGAATGGGTAGTAGAAGAAGAGAATCATAAAGGTAAATTTGTCATTTTCCAATTGCAGAATAAGATTTTATATAGTGTGATTTCAACTTCTGTTTCTCTTTATTCCTTTTTCCTGACAACTGTATATTGAAAGTTATAATAGTGGCTAACTTGTCCATTGGACCATTTGTGGAATTTTGGAAGGGCATAACATTAGGAGTCCAACAGACTTTCCCCAAAGATAATGGTACTGGGGCACATGCAACCATGAAGAGATTTAGGGTTGTATTCCTTTGGGGAAGTGGGCACTCCTTTGTTTTTTTTTTTTTTTTAATTGAAAGGGAAGACTGCATTTTATAAGCAGCAAAGTTTGACGGTTTAACTCTAGAAAGAAGGATGAGTGTCAGTGTTAGGAAACCAATAGGATTTACAGTATGTTTTGGCTCTTCATCATGCAATCTTCACTTTCTAATTTCTGGAGGTGACCGATTGTCCATAGCCTAGTGGGAGGCATTGCTCTACTTTTTATTACAGAGGATGAGTATCCCAGATATTTCTCTCTCAATTTCACAGAAAATGGAGCACCTGCATCTTGTCCTAAAATATAAGGTGCTGCCTTATATTTTAAACTTGTGTGAGCAATGCAACCCAAAAAAGAGTGTGAAAATTGCTTTTTTCAATTGCTGCAGTAAAGGTATCCAGGAGCAGCAACCACCTCATCCAACAGAGGCAGCTGCAATGTCTCATGTTGGCCCCAGTGCCCTTTCCTGAGGATATCCTATGTACCTTTTATTCTTTGTTCCAATAGCGCCATCTTTTTTGCTTAAGCAAAATCTTCCAACCTTAAATAAAATCAATAAGACCCTGGTATCTGTCCAATGACTATCCTTTCTATGTAAGTTTGACAGAATGCAAGATCCCTGAGTACTCTGGTATTCAATGAAAAGAGCATTAAACTTATACCCATGTGGCACTATGTATTATGTTTGAATTTCTTCCTTCCTTTTTTTTTTTTGAAACTATAGGCTGCTTTATTAAAGGGATATATTTTCTTCCATTCATTAATCTAACTCCTAATTTTATATATAGAATCTAATTATTTATTCATTTTGTCTATTTTGTCCAATCATTCTGTAACAAACCATTTCAAAAAATTATCTTATTATTTTAAATTTTCAAGAGCATTTTCTAAAATATTTTAAGTGTACAATAATATTATCTAAAACAATGAGAATTTTGTATTTTCTTTGACTTTAGTTGATTAGATAGTACTTTAGGAATACTGTTAAATATTAATGTTTATAATGGATAACCTTATTTTCTTAAAATTTAGGCTTTTGATGATTTGACATTATGCATGATACTGGCTTTTACCCTTTGACATATATTTTAATTTACATCGAAAAATAATGTTTCCTTCCTATATTTTAAGAGTTTTAATCAGAAATGATGCTGTATTTTATTAAATGACTTTTGGCACTTGTTGAGGTGATCATATTTTTTATCCCCGTTGACTATCTAACATAGGAATTTGAATAAATGTGTTCTGACAATGAGCTACTATTCAATACCTGGAACAGATTTAACTTGATTCAATTAATTATTTGCCATAATATGTACTTGGAATTTATTTGATTATATTTTACTTCCCAATATTTTGTAATTTCAATATATAAGATTGAATATTGATTTTTATTTTATTGTGTATTATTCCTGAGTAGTTATCAATGCTCTCTATGTATATGTAAAATATAAATATAAATGTCCTTAAATCCTCAAAGTTTTATTAGAATTTACTTGTGAAGTATTTTGGACTTTGTGGTTGTTGTTGTTGTTGTGTGTGTGTGTGTGTGTGTGTGCCTGTTTGAGTAGAGGGCAAGAAATGATTGAGTAAAAACATGTGGCATTTTGATGTCACTTTCTTGATTTCTCCAAACGTTATTTCTATGTGATCTGATTTGAATAACTGAAACTGTATTTTATTAAAAAAACACTATTTTAAATTAGATTTCCAAATAATTTTGAAGTCAATTATTCTTTTGTAATTTTTTAAATGTCACATATGTATGTGATTTAGTTTTTCAATTTCCATTCTTACTTTTATTTTTTCACATTTTTGTTAAGATTTTATTTATTCATTTGACAGAGAGAGAGCAGAAGCAGGATAAATGGCAGAAGGAGAGGGAAAATCGGGTTCCCCGCTGAGCAGGAAGCCTGATGTGGGGCTCAATCCCAGTAACCTGGGATCATGATTTGAGCTGAAGCCAGACACATAACTGACTGAGCCACCTAGGTGCCCTTGCATTCTTACTTTTAGAAAGTACTCTCATAGTAATATTTCTTGATTAATTTATCTGATTGTTACTGTTTTGTTGGTTTTCTCCAAAAAACAAACTCAAATTTATTTAGTTTTTTTTATTTTATTAAATTCTTCTTCTTTTCTTTAAATTATTTTTCTGCTTACTTGTTTCTCTATTTGATTTTTCCAAAACTTTGAAAAACATGCTTAAAAATATTCATTTTATTTCTCCTTGTTTTGTATTATGTGTTAAAATTAGTTGTGTCTTTTTTTTCTGTTAGTCATTGCATTATTCAGGGTTCTCCAGAGAAAAAGAACCAATATATAATATAAATAATAATTAATATAATATAATATAATAGATAATATAATTATATATGTATATGCCATAGGAATTGGATCACACAATTACAGGGGTTGGCAGGTCCAGATCTCAAGGATAGAAAATAGGCCAGCAGGCTGAAGGCCTATAATGGCTGAAAACCTGGCTGTATAATGTGGAGAACAAAGTCAGATAGATCTCCATATCAATATCCTATCATATGCATTATATATGTTATTTTAAATATGATTAATACAAAATGAAATTTAAGTATTATTTTATAGTTACAATTAAATATATATATATATATTTCACTTAACACCTGTATGTCTTAACTGATCATTGTCTAATATTAATTATTATATCCCCATTGGGTGGTAAGAAAATTAACACATTTATTATGCTATCTATATATTTTTCTCCTAATTCTCATTTTTGTTAATTATTTAGTAACTATACATATAATAATGATTAAATGACTTATTTGTCAGCATTATGTATTATATATTTGAAATCACGCTAAAGAATATGAGTAAAAAGGGCGACTGGGTGGCTCAGTTGGTTAAGCGACTGCCTTCTGCTCAGGTCATGATCCCGGAGAACCGGGATGGAGCCCCACATTGGGCTCCCTGCTTGGCGGGAAGCCTGCTTCTCCCTCTCTCACTCCCCCTGCTTGTGTTCCCTCTCTCGCTGTGTTTCTCTCTGTCAAATAAATAAATAACATCTAAAAAAAAAAATATGAGTAAAACTGAAATTTCACTTCCTCACAGCTTCTCTCCTCAATGGTTTATTCATCTTGGTTTTTTTTTTTTTGTTCCCACTTTGTTGAGGTTCATTTGATTTAAAATTAATTTCATGAATTGATTCCCAGGTAATAGTGAATGCTCAACAATCTTAAATTTCCTAAGCATCTTAATTTTTCTCTTGGTTACTGGACTTGGTGATGACCATTCTTTAAAAAACAAAAACAAAATAGATTTAAAAATATTTATCTACAATTACAGTAATTTTCCTAGCAGTTTCTTTCTCTATGGTTTCAAAGAATTTCATTGTCACTGAGTCTTCTAATAGTGACTTCTCACCCTAGTTTCTCCTTATTATAACACACACACACACACACACACACACAGAGTCATACACATATCATCATAAGTGACTTGATTTTTTTTTTCTGGTAGACATGTGAATATTTATTCCTATAAGTCAGAATACATCACATAGATCTTTATGTCAGTTGTTCTATTATTTTATTTTCCTCATCTTCATAAATACAAATTATGTGTGTTTGGGGCTTTTTTTTTCTGTATTGTATATCTAATATTTTATTTTATAAGTATAAACTGTGTTCTTTCCCAGTTTACTTACTGTTTGTAAAAGATTATTCTCTAATTTCTCCTTCTTCTTTTTCTTCTTCCTCTTCTTCTTCTTCTTTAGAGCAGGGGGGAAGGGGTAAGGAAGAGGGAGGAAGAATCTCTAGTAGACTGGCCACTGAGCTCAGAGCCCAGAGCGATCTTGAATTCAGGACCATGAGATCATGACCTAAATTGAAATCAGGAGTCCAAAGCTTAACTGACTGAGCAACCTAGGTGCCCCCATGCTGCTTCTGCTGCTGCTGCTGCTGCTGCTGGGGCTTCTGCTCCTTTTGATTCAGAATATATTCTCCTTTCTGGTGCTTCAAATATTGCCTTTATGTACTTGTTTTGTTTTGTTTTTTTCCCATTACTTACCATCCTGTGCTGTATTAACGCATGATCCTTCTCATATATATATATATATATATATATATATATATATATATATATTTAAGATTTTATTTATTTGACAGAGAGAAACACAGCCAGAGAGGGAACACAAGCAGGGGGAGTGAGAGAGGGAGAAGCAGGCTTCCCGCAGAGCAGGAACCCTGATGTGGGGCTCGATCCCAGGGCTCCGGGATCATGACCTGAGCCGAAGGCAGTCGCTTAACCAAGCCACCCAGGCGCCCCGGTTCTTCTCATATTTTATAATTTATTTTCCTTTTTGACCTTTTATTTGAGCTCTCGTTTATATATTTATGTTTTTTAATATTTTATTTATTTATTTGTACATATTTGTTTATTTAAGAGAGAGAATGAGAGAGAGCATGAGAGGGGGAAGGTCAGAGGGAGAAGCAGACTCCCTGCTGAGCAGGGAGCCTGATACGGGACTCCATCTAGTACTCCAGGATCATGACCTGAGCAGAAGGCAGTTGCTTAACCAACTGAGCCACCCAGGAACCCTCTATCTTTAATTTTGGTAACATTTTACACTGTATATGTTCTGTGTTTTTTGCTTCTTAGTTTACACTCCTGTGTTATATGAGCTTAGGTTCTTACATGCTTTTATTCACTTATCCTATGAGTTATGTGAATAATTGATTTGGAGGTTGGAAAGGGGGTAAAATAAAGGAGAAAACTTGTGACCTGAGATTCGAAAAACACTGCATATATTAATTTTCTCAGAACCTCTTTTCAAAACTCTTATGCAGTCTGCCCTGATAGCGCCTCCGTGATCATAGCTCTAAGACTTTGGTATATTCTCTATCAAAAAAATCAACAATGTTCTGCATGTCCCATATTTTTTTGTTTCATTTCTGTTTTTGCCATCGAGTGGCAATTTAGCTTTATTTATTTTTCTTCTTCAGCCGGCTGTAATTGGCAGCTGCTCTTCTCTTCCCCACACTGTCACCTGCCACACTGAGTGCTTGCTTCTTTGTAAGGGTGTCGTTCTACATGCCTCCGCATCTAGGTGAACCAACTCTCCCAAAACTCACTTTTAAAAATAAAGGCCAACACTATTGACTCATGGAAAATTTTGCATTTATCCATACATTTTAGGGGAGTGTTTCTTTGCTTGGCATTATCTCTGATTACATCTGTGTATCATTAAATTAGCTTTGGATAATGATTCAGGGTTGTTGTAAGTCCTTCTTTCCTTCAGTTATTTCTCTCAGCTTGGTGTGCTCTGTGTTTTTAAAGAAATGTAGTAGATAGTATATAAATGGGTGCAATTTTTTTTAATAAAGTAAAAATTGCGATGGAATCTCATTCTACTGAGATTATTTTTGTGACAGAGTAGAAGAAAGTTTAGAATGGGAAGAAATGAAAAAAAATTAAGGTTTAAATATTTTTTAATAAAATATGAGTCATGGGACGCCTGGGTGGCTCAGTTGGTTAAGCCACTGCCTTCGGCTCGGGTCATGATCCTGGAGACCCGGGATCGAGTCCCACATCGGGCTCCCTGCTCGGCAGGAAGCCTGCTTCTCCCTCTCTCACTCCCCCTGCTTGTGTTCCCTCTCTGGCTGTGTTTCTCTCTGTCAAATAAATAAAATCTTTAAAAAAAATAAAAAAAATAAAATATGAGTCATTTTTTAGGAGAGATATATTCTTCATCTGTAAACTGAAGTTTAATAAGGGCAATTGTTCTATCTTTTCTACTCACTGCTTTGGGCCTCTCACCAAAAAAATAAAAAGACTTCAATAAACTTATACTAAGTGAATGAATGCATTTATTTTATTTTTTTCAAATAAAATTTGGACCCTTTAACATTTTCAGAAAAAAATTATTTAATCAATATAGAGTCTGAAGTATATTGTATGATTAGGTCATAATTTCATATGACCCTCATATGGAGTTTCTAGAAAAATTCTACATGGTAAATAAACAGTTTTTAACAGAGATAATACACTGGCCCAACCACTGTAGTGCTGGAGTTTTTAGTTCTGTTAACACTCCCCTTAATGCTTTCTTGGAAATAAACAGAGTTTTGCTTTAGGTAGGGTGTCATGGTCCTTGATTTGTGGTCAGTTATTTTTTTTTAATATGCTATTCCAAATTCTATTTATAACTTTAAGTTCATTTTTATTTTCCTTTATTTAAAAAAATGATTTGGAGCATACAAAGTCATCAGCTTCCAATACTATGAGAGTCTGAAATAAGTTTTCTGTTGACTGTTCATCCTCCATCTTACACCAGTGATTCATCAAAATGTACTTTAGAAACTAAGTTCAAGTATCTCCACTCATCACTATAATAATTTGAGAATACATATTAATACTTCCTACAAATAGCTATAAATATAGCTGTTCAAACTTTTTTTTTTTTTTAATTGAGAAAATCCTCAGGTTTCAGATCATGGGGACAAACTTACCTGCAGGACTGGTTTCCTCTGAGGACTTTCTCCTTGGCTTGCAGTTGGCCACCTCTTCACAGGGTTGTTACCCTGTGCACGCACACTGCTGTTGTGTCTCTCCTTGTGTCCTAATCTCCTCTTTTTATAAAAGCACCACTCATAGGGCATTAGGGCCCACTGTTAAGGCCTCACTTTAACCTAAGGAACTGGTTGTGAAAGTGACAACATTTGGTTTTGGCAGATGAGAAAACACAACAGAACAGTGTGTAAGATATTGTTTTAAGGAATGTCCTTGAAATCAGCATCTATGGAAGGGAGAAGAAGGAGCAGGACTAGGCAGAGAGAGACTGTGAGCTGCTTCATTGCAAGCCCAAAGGATAGACCTGGATACCCCAGGAGTAGCTTCAAAGCTTTTATACTTCACCCATGAGACTTGTTCTGTAGAATGGTCAAAGAGACCATGCTTTATGACGTGCTCTGATCAGTCTTGAGATGTGTGGACCTCAAGAATCGCATTACTTATCTGCAGGAAATACATCCTCGGATGAGGGTGAGATCAGGAGGCTGTCTACTAATAGCACTCCCAGCATTTGAGGCACCAAGTCCTACCTGAAAGCAAAATACTGTGGCATGTCACCTTGTTCATCACAGTACTTTTTCTGCTAGGCTATTTCCCATTTAAGTTTAAGTAGATCATATTTACAAGTGCAATTTTCCATGGGAGAATCTAATGTATGAAAATCTTCATTGTGAATTTTCTGAAATACTTAACTTTCTTTCTTTTAACAGGTGAAGAGGAAAGCATAAAATATTTCAGGTGGTTAAACAGCATAATGAAGATGTAATTTATTAAGCAATATTTGTCTAAAAAGGCGCATTAGTTTTGTTTACAAAGAAATCTCTACCATATCAATAGTTTCCATACTAGAAAGAATAAAAATCAAGATTTAATTAAAATAAAATAGTTATTTCATCAGGTAATCAGCATAGTTAGAGGCAAAAAAAATTGTGACATTACATATAACACACAAATTCTGAAATAGAGCCTCAAATAGCATGAAGAATTTGTTTCCATATCCCCTTAAATAATTTCTTATTATCTCTTGGCAGTTCTTATAAGACCAATCAGCATTGAATTCTCAATTCTGAAAACAGCAGGAACTTTGCTTGGAATTTCCAGCACATCATTAATGGGTCAGTTATAAACACAAAGCTGACTCAGTTTGTATTATCTAAAGACAGTTTGGAATGGCAGGTGTTTACTACTTCCTTACATCTCTAATCATTCTTGGCTTGATGCTTTAATGCCTAAAACTACATATAATGACAATTCCTGTTGTGAAAATGCCACAGAAACATTAGAAGACGAAGGCATATTTGCAGAGACAACAGAAAACAGTGGAAAAAAGTCAGTATATTTTTAACGAATTTGCCTAACCTGTGAATTCGTAGCAAGATGAACACAATGGAAATTTCAAAAGGGAAATTTACTTTCTTATCCTATAATTAATAGAGAAAAGAATTAAATTGTCTCTTTCAATATCAGATTTCTAATGATGTATATTTTGAACTATGGAGGATAAGGCAACATGTTCAGTTTTACTGTAATAAATCGAATACTCAGTAGTGGTGAATTTGACTAATGTGGTCATGAGTAGATGTGCCGTCTGTTGTCAAGCCTTCAGACTCCTCAGGCTATTTATTCTTTCATATGACTTCTTTAGTTATCCTCTTTTTAAATTTAATCCATCAATTTTTAAATGACATCTCCACTTCACTTTTTTACCTACTCTTTAGAAATATCTAGTTGGGAGGACTGTTTCATTTTATCCTCCCAAATAGGTGCTAATTAGAGAAGAGGATAATTAGGTTATAGATATATGCATGCATATAAGGAGTTAGTGAAATTTAACATTTATTGTCATACAATTTATATAATGCTTAGCTATAAAAGTTTGGTGAAAGTTTTTACAAACATTTAAATTCTTTCAAAGCAAAGGGCATTTGGTTAGGTCAACTTTCATAAACATAAATGTGGAATTTAGCAATATTTGATAAATTTCTTAATTATAGTCTATGTAAATATTTATAGGGTTGGCTTGGACACAATAGACATAGTTACACTGACTTCACAAAATAAATATAATAATCAATATGCTTACAAAATAGCAATGCATGACCCAATGCTTGTGTTCATTGTGGGCCAGTTAAGACATAAAAGTGAATGTGCAAATTACTATTTGACAGAGTTCATAAATAGGACTAAGATCCTTCTACTTTAAATTAGAGATAGTAAAATACATGGTTATATAAAAATGAAGAAATGTTCTCAATACCAAGAAGAAATTGAGCTTACAACTTTGATCCTGATTAAGTAAATTATCCTCTACCAACATAACTTTCAAATAAAAACACAAACTCAGTGTAAATGTGTTCTTACTTGTTCCATTATAATATCCTCTATATCCTGCAGTTTCTCTCTAAGTGTGAAACATTAATTTCCTCAATGGCATCTTGTCCAGAAATATGAAAAAAATCCAAAGCCAATTGGTCTGTACTTAATCTACTACAGAGTTTTAATTGATACAAATCTCCTTGTTTGCTTAATCTTTCCAGGAAATTGCAAATGTTGAAAACTGTATTATTTTGATTATTGTTCTACCTGTCATCTCGGGAATTTACATTTTACTAATTGAGCAAAGATAAGTGAAAGAGAGAAAAATATAACCTTTACTAACATGTAACCAAATGATCAAAAGTATGGATTTGAGCAATAATAAAGAGCTATAGCTTCAGGTGTATCTTAGATGTTAAACCAGACTGAAGGAATAACTCCCCTTTGCTTTCCCACTTGGTTGCCTGAGACACTAATTCTCAGCTCCAAAGATTATCTCACACTCCAGTGGCTTTGGTACCTTCATATAATCATCTGCTGTGAACTTTTTCTGCACTTCACAGATACGCTGTAGGGAACAGAGCAGTCATAAAGGATAAAAAACTATAAAAAGCAAAAGCTGGCTGCATCATAATAGCTACTATTTAGATTTCAAACAAACTCCACAAATTTTATTTTAAGCAGAATTCAAAAAGAATGCAGATTTGCAGTCCAGGGATTCCCCATCCCTACCTCAATTCTAGTCTCTCAAGATAAGTTCACTGGTTCTTGTGTGGTCAGATACTGTGGGTAAAGGTGTCAAAGAGCTTCTTGCTTTTTCAATGTTGACAAGTATAATTTAATCAAAATGTGGTAAAGCAGCTTCAAGTGTATATTAGAAAAGAACATGTGCATATAATTCTCTACAAAGTATTCTAAATTAAAGTAGGTGAAGACTTTCAAACAAATATATCAGTATTATTCCCACATAACTTTATAGTCCACGAACAATCAAATTCATGTTCTTAAGCATTTATGTATTATTACATGGTAGGTTTCTAAACTTCATGCATACCTGCAGGCAATGAAAATAAATATGTTTGGGGCTCCTGGGTGGCTCAGTTGGTTAAGCGACTGCCTTTGGCTCAGGTCATGATCCTGGAGACTTGGGATCGAGCCCCACATCAGGCTTCTTGCTCGGCGGGAAGCCTGTTTCTCCCTCACTCAGTCCCTCTTCTTATGTTCCCTCTCTCTCTGTGTTTCTCTGTCAAATAAATAAATTAAATCTTAAAAAAAAATAAATCTTTGATTAAACTCTTTCTTGAGCACTTTAATGATTTTAAGCTATAAACCAACTATTCAAATCAATAAGTATGCAGGTTAAATAAAAGATTTATACTTCCAAATTATGCAATGAAAGACATTTCAAGAGAATTGGCTATAGAATTATTAAGAGTGATTAAAAAGTTCAGTGATGTTATGGCCGAGTTTTATGTGTATGCAATACATAACTAAAACAACAACCAAAGAGAAGACAGTAACAAGAAAAAAAGATTATTTTTATAATAATTATTAATATTAATTATTAATAATTTTATTAATTTATTAATAATAAACCTCAATGTTGAAGAAATGTATAAATCTGTTTGAAACAAATTTAAAAAATTTGACCAAAAGGAATAATAAAATGTCTACATCAATGAAAGGCCTACTTAAATGCTTTTATGTACTTAAGATTATAATATGTATTCCCCCAAATTATATCTAATATCATATTAATTAAAACTCTCAAGTATGTTTAAGTAAAACTTTAAAAGATGAGACTAGGGGCATCTGGGTGGCTCTGTTGGTTAAGTGTCTGCCTTTAAACTCGGTCATGATCTCAGGGTCCTCGATGGAGCCCTGCATCAGGCTTCCTGCTCAGTGGAGAGTCTGCTTCTCTCCCCCCACACCAATTGTGCTCTCTCTCTGTCTGAAATAAATAAAATCTTTTAAAAAATCTAAAAACCTAAAAAATCTTTTAAAAAGATAGACATAATAATAATATAGAAGAATAGACTTAAAATGCATTTGTTGTGTGTATAATAAAAGAATGGGATCTAATAAATGAACAAAACTAAAAGAAAATATAAACTTGTTCTTGCACCTTCTCTTTTTTTCCAGAGGTATATTTGTAGATGCGTTAAGCAATTTCATCATGTTTTAATATTTATGATTTCATAATAATTTCTGCCTTGAAGATTAAGTCCTTTTTCATTGTATTCTTTCTCAATATGTTCATGACAGTTTTGAGAAACACTTGCCAGCAATTTTGTAGAATGTCCTCAGGGTTTGCCTGACATGTTTTTTTTTTTGTTTTTGTTTTTTTTGTCACTTAATTTTTTTTTCCCAGTGTTCCAAGATTCATTCCCCATTCCCCACACCCAGTGCTTAGAGTAGGGAGGGTATGGGTTTTGGAAAAAACTGCAGAGGTAAAGGGCCATTCCCAACACATTATCTTTAGGGCACATACTAACAGCATGATTATTATCATTTATGTTCACCTTGATCACCTGAGTTGTTATTTTTGTTATTTCTTCCAGTGTAGTTACTCATTTTTCTCCTTCATTTTTTAGGAGAAAGTCACTGTGCACATCCCACACTTAATGGATGGAAAGTATTGCTCCTCATGAGAGGGCACTTTTCATATAAATTATTAGGATTTTTTTTTCCTGTATGAGAGATTTGACCATTCTATTAATTTTTTTCAATCATTTGTTTATATCAGTAGTATATTATTTGTGTCGTTTCTCAAATTCTTCCAACAAAAGCACAGTTTTTCATTTGGTTCCTGTGTCCTTGACATATTCCCATTGATATGTTTTATTTGTTTGGGGCACTTCCTCACTATCTGACTACATTTATATATTCCTTTTCACAGCCCCAGAATCAGAAATTTCTCCACGAAATACTTGTTCAGGAGTAGGGAGTGGGGATGGTATTAGAAAACGATACCTGGGTGGCGCCTGGGTGGCTCAGTTGGTTAAGCGACTGCCTTTGGCTCAGGTCATGACCCCAGAGACCCAGGATCAAGCCCCACATCGGGCTCCCTGCTAGGCAGAAAGCCTGCTTCTCCCTCACTCACTCCCCCTGCTTGTGTTCCCTCTCTGGCTGTGTTTCTCTCTGTCAAATAAATAAAATCTTTAAAAAAACAAAAAAAACACGATACCTGGCCTCAAGTACTAGTTGCTTTGGGGAACCTGGGTGGCTCAGTAGGTTAAGTGTCTCCCTTCAGCTCAGGTCATGATCCCAGGGTCCTGGGATCAAGCCCCACATTGCGTTCCCTCCTTGGTGGGGATCCCGTTTCTTCCTTTCCCTCTGCTGCTCCCCTTTCTTGTGTGCTCCCTATCAAATAAATACATACAAATCTTTTAAAAAAATAAAAAGAGAAAAACTAGCTGCATTCAGGAAGTCTTCTTTCTAGATTGCCTCAGCTAACAGAGCAAGGAAACCTACATGTATATACTAACTCATGTATGTATACATACCCATAAATATTTTTATACCTGTGCATAAATTAAACACAAGTTTGTACTAATGCTTTCATCTGTAAGCTAGTACCACATGGGTTACTCAACCTTTCCTCCATCTTGTTGGTAGCTTCCCACTTCAGTAGTGAAAAATCTGGGCGCCTGGGTGGCTCAGTGGGTTAAAGCCTCTGCTTTTGGCTTGGGTCATGATCTCAGGGTCCGGGGATCCAGGCCCTGCATCAGGCTCTCTGCTCAGCGGGGAGCCTGCTTCCTCCTCTCTCTCTGCCTGCCTCTCTGCCTACCTGTGATGTCTCTGTCAAATAAATAAATAAAATCTTTAAAAAAAAGAAAAAGAAAAATCTATTCCCCTTCATATGCCATTTATTTCTTAATTGTTCGACTCCAATATACAAATTTTAAGAATTGGTAAATTCATGGGAAACAACTTTATCAACAACAGGACAATATTTATGAACTTTTGGCTTTTACTCATACAATATTCATACATTTCCAGATACTTAATTCAGACCATTTTTCTCCCATCTATTTCAATTAGACTATTTTGTATATACTCAATGTAGTCAGATTATTTTATTACAGCTTTTATTCCATTCCAGAATATTCTTACTCCCTACAGGATTTTTATTAAAAATTGAATACTTTAAAGTTAATTCATTGTACTGTAAGTTCTGTGGGATTGACAAACTGTAGAGTCATGTACAGTAACCACATGGAATTTAACTACCATAAAATTTACCCTTGTGCTTCACCTTCAGCTCCCTAAATGTCTGGCAATTACAGATCAATGTATCCTCTCTATCAATTTGCCTTTTCAAAATGTCACACAAATGGAATTATAAATATTATGTAGCCTTTTTCAGACTGTGTTCTTTAAATTATCAATATGCAATTAAGATTCATCCACTTATTTGCATGGCTTCATAGCTCATTTCTTTTTATTGTTAAGTAATAGTCCATCGAAAAGATGCACCACAGTTTATTATTCAACTTTCTTGTATTTGAGTTTGAAGTGTTTGCTTATTTGGGAATACAAGTTCTTTTTATCAGATATATTATTTTAAATATTATAGCAGTGGAAAACAGAAAGGTGTCCATCTGGCCTTGAGGAGAAGGTGGTTGGAAATTTCTGTTACTGTTGGGCAGATTCTCCCCTGTGTTCAGAGAAAACCTGGAGTGCAGTGGCCCAGCTATCCAGGTGGAAGACACAGGATATGGGGCACACGACCATTTGGTTCCATTTGGACCACCCAATAAATACATGGGTGGTGTGACCAGTCAGTGCCGAACCACATGCTATACTTTAATATGACAGAATGGCTACACAGTTCCAGAGATATCCAACCCATATTTCTGGTACACTAGAGTTGGTTCTGTTTAGATTGATTTTTCTGGTTCAAATATAGGGGTCCCCTCATTGTTCAAATGTTTATAACCCAGGATAAACCAAATAAACCCATCCCAAATCTGAGAATAGCCACCTATGATAGTCACAGTGGTATTTCTAGGAACTTTCTGGGCAACAATTTGATGAGCCGTTTGTGTAGTTTAATTGACACAAAAAGAATACCCGTTCCCAAGTGTTATGGATAGTGTGTGTCACAGACCACATTTCTGGATCATATTGGTAATATCAGCATACTAGTCATAGTTTGTTCATCCTTAATGTATTGTTTTGGGACTTCCCAGTCTCTTCCTTGGAGTAATCCTGACAAGGAATTGGCGATCCTGACAAGCCAGGGATGGGCAATTACCTATATGGCCTACAATTGGATTGATTCCTTTGCCAAGTATATGAGTGAGACCACTGTAGAAAGATATTTTCATCAGGTGTCCATCTCATGACTAGACACTATAAAAGCAGCATAAATCTAAGGTCAAAAAGACAGACATTTATTAGAAAGTTTTATGGGGAGGTCTTCCCCTTCTATGAAAATTAAACTTAATGGCCTGAACTTTAGATATACTAGAGATTTAGGAATTTGACCAAGTTTCATATACCATATATGTCTGCCAGGGGAGGGGGCACTGCCAGATAGGACCCTCACCTTCTCCCTCTCTTTCAGTGGTGTGTGTTCTTTTTAAGGTTTAATACATTTCAACTGGTCCAGCCTGCAGCAAGACAATGGGATCCCAGTGGAGAGTGTGCAGTTCTTCCTCACCTAGGGATGCAAAATAATTCACCAACCCACAGCATGTTGTAAATTCCAGTAGACAACTCCTTTCCCATTCACCAACCCACAGCATGTTGTAAATTCCAGTAGATAACTCCTTTCCCAGCAGGATGAAGCTTGTTGTTCTCAGCAGAATAGCACATAGATCCACAGTGAGGGTCAGGAAAATGGATGCTTCCTGTGACTTTCATACTATTATAGTACTGGGTGACTCAGCAGGTGTCCCCAGTCTGGCATATGGAACAACAGGCCTTACTGGGTGGTCATTTAATTTTAGTAAAACCTGGAATGATACTGTAGTCCACCTGGACAAGATGATTTTTACCTGTTAGTAATTTAATATGCTGTTTTAATATTCCATTTCCTTTCTACCAACCCTGCTGCTGCAGGTTATAGGAAAGATGGAAACTCCACTCAATGTCATTTCCTTGTGCTCAGTCTTACACATCATGACTTTTGTATTGTGACTTCTAATCACTGTCTAGTTGATTATTACTCAACTTCTATAGTCCCCTAATTATAACAGGCCATTTGGTACAGTGACGGGAGAAACTCTGGGTTAGACCAGATGCAATGTCCAGGCAAACCAAAGCATATTTAGAAAACTCACTTATCAAAATAATACTACTAATAATAGTAATAATGATAATGGTAATCAAATAAGATTTAGAAAAGAACATTCATTTGCAGGGAGTGGGTCAAATATACTCAATTTGCCAATTCCTTGTTGGTTGGGAACTTTGGTGGATGGCCCCAGACTCATATGGCAGTTACCTTAGGTGTTGTTTACAGCATAAAAGAAATGTTGCTACTGCATTAAACATGTCCCTGTATTCCAAGGACAATCAGCATCCTTTCCAATACATCATCTTACCTGGGTACTGCAGTGACCACTCTTACTATGCACCACTCTGTTGTATCTACTTAAGGGTCAGTTGCTAGGGTTCATATTCAAGCTAGCGCAACGGTTTCTTGATTGTAAGGGGGAATCAATACCTTCTATGTTGAGACATGAAAAACAATGAGGTCTGCCTTGATTTCTGAATTGGCATATCACTGATAACCAGAATGTTTGACTGAATAAAATATTTTGTATACTGTCTCTCAAATGCTAGATAAGAATCACCTCCACAAATGACTTCTCATGGAATTTTAAAATGTGTTTCTGTTTTTAATAATTTCAAAACAGATACTGATTGTGAATTTGCAGGTTGCAGGTGAATTTGTAGGTTAAAGAATGAAAGCTTGGCTATTGAATACTTAACCATGTGCTCACAAATAAAAAATGCTACTAGGGATTGGTCCTAAATTTAACACTCCGTAATACTTTCTCCTGGAGCATAAAAGCTAAAACTGGACCTGAGATCTCTATGCAGATAAAAATAATTTGAAAAGAACAGAGTGGGAACAATTATATGAGAATCACACAGTATAGATTATTTGGTACATGAATAGGTAGCATCTAAGCAGAATTCAGAAGAAGCCATTGATGTTACTGAGACTAAAAAAAATTAAAATTGATCAATGAGAGGATATCATATTTCATGGTAGGACATAGTCAAGCATCTTGTGAGATAAAGTAAGACTTGATTTCAATAATTTCAAAAAGCAAATGTGAAAAGCACAAGAAGATTGAACCAATGAGTTTTAAACTCTGAGATTTAACTGTGAATCAAAATTCACTAATTTTGACGAAAAATAAGTAACAAAACATCAAAAATCATAAAAGTTTCAAAATAGCCCACACTGATAATCTTCTGCACTTGAAAAAGATTATAAAAGAGCTGTTTTCATAATTTATCATAAACACCCCAAGAGCCTACACTTCATTTTATGTCTGATTATAATAATATCTGCATGTATAATTCTCCACTGGCAGTAACAGATTGGTTTCAGAAAGCAAGAAATTAACAACAAACAAAGAAAACACATTCAAATCCCTTGCCATTAAAATCAATAAACTGACCAATTTTAAAGCCGAGCTGTTTTATTATGTAGTAATGAAGTTTGTTTAGATTTTTGGCAACTACATTATAGCTCAGGGATTTATCAACCACTCTAAAACAAGGACATTTACATACTTCTTTAACTAACCCAATTAGTCTTCAGACAGAAATATCCTTTTTTCCCTTTGAATATTTAATTTTTAAATCTTAAGTCTATTCACTTTTCTTGGTCTTGTTGAATAATTAGGGTTTTTATTTTAGTGTTGGATAGGAGGAAAAAATTAACATAACTTTTGTTCTTCTAGTACCTATTTCTTTTAAAAAAATAACATCATTAAATGTCTGGATTTGATACTATTAAATCAATGCACCTAAATTTTAATTTATTAGTATCACAAGCACACATTATTGCCAATAGCTAGAAATCAAACGTATGATTTTACAGGTTGAAACATAAGCACAATTGCAAATCCCTGCTTACATTGTAAGAATGTCATATATCTGTTATTCGATTCCATCCCAATTGTATAATGGATAATTAGGTGTTTATGAAAATACAAAGTCTGACATTTTTAAAGCAATATTATCAAAACACAAATTTAATTATTCAAGCTGGATCACTAAATACGATGTTTCACATAATACTAAGTACAAAGCTAAGTATGTAACTACCACATCAAGGACCTGATCTCTATCATTGAGGTTTTATTAACACATCTTTTATCATATAAAGATAAAAATTATTCCAACCGTGTCAGCCATGCCAGTAGACCATAATTATACCCTTTTCTCTCCTTTTTCATTGTCATTGCTCTGGTTTAATATTTTGCAACTCATAGTATATATGTCGTCATGTATTTTCATCTTTATCTTTTTTTTTTTAATCTATGTCTTCATCTGGAGTCCAGGCAGAGAATTTTGTCTCATCACCTGAAATGAAGACTGGGGCCTAGCCTCGATGAGTTATGGCTAAACAATGAGTTATGGCTTGGTAACAACTTTGTTACCAAGCTGTCAGGGAATCTGCTCTGATCCTGACATATGTTGGATCTTATTGATTTTTAATGATAATCCTGTGGCTTAATAGCATTTTTTTATTATCAGATTTATAAAAGTCTTGAAAAATCTGTTTTTGGTGACCGTGTGGTAGAATCAGTATCCTTAACTATTTGGTTATAGAAATGGAAATCAGTACAATTTTTTGGAAAGAGAATTTGAAGATTCTCATGAAAATAGAAAAAATACTTATATCCTTTCACCCAACAGTTTCACTTCCAGAAATATTTCTTGTAATATATTCACAAAATATATTTATGCCCAACTGAAAATTGCATAACTTTACTAGAAATGATTTTATATTTTAAGCAATTACTTATATGAAATGTTTAATTTTTTTTTACTGAAAACAATGGATATATAATGAGTTTTTATAAATCTAAAAACAAAGGGTTCTATTTAAGATATGAAGTGAAGGGGAGCCTGGGTGGCTCAGTTGTTAAGCATCTGCCTTCGGTCAGGTCATCATCCCAGAGTCCCCGGATGGAGCACCACATCGGGCTCCCTGTTTGGTGGGAAGCCTGCCTCTCCCTCTCATTCCCCCTGCTTGTGTTCCCTCTCTAGCTGTGTTTCTCTCTGTCAAATAAATAAATTAAATCTTAAAAAAAAAGGATATGAAGTGAAAAGAAAGTTTAAGTTTCAATGAAAGAAGCTTTCTACTTTATTCAATAACAAATACTTCATATTGTTTGGATTTTATAAGAAGTGTGTATTCTTTATTATTTGCAAATAGTTTTAAAAATAAATATATTTCAAAATAATTTATATAAACAAATATTGTGATCTTAAATTATTAAAAATTTATGTATTGCTAAGGTACAATATTACACTGGGTTCATATAGTGAATGAAGAACCAAGGAAAGATAATCAAGCTCTAATATATATGTATATATTATCATACACATATTCATTTTCTTATATGCATATATTCTTATGAGTAGAATTTATATGTATGTGTGTATATATATATATATTCTTTCATGTACATGTATGTGTATACTCTTAATGTTTGAACTTCTAGACAGAAGGGTGCAAAAACTAGAATGAATTGAGTCACTCAATAAATGACTTAATGACAATAAATTCATTGGATAATCTATTTCCCTCCTCCTTCCTTGTACAGTCTTGTATATTATATCTGTATTTTATAGGTCCAAGAACACAATTTATGGATACTGTTTTTTGGAAATATTTTGTTGGTTGAAATTGGCTAAGAGAAGCAATGAGAAGAAAACTTTAATCAGACTTTTACAACTATGTACATCAATGTACCATCTTTTACAACCATATGAGATAAATGTCTTGTTGCTCTAATTTAAATTTTTAAATAATCTTATATAAAAGCAAGATTATATCTCTCCAAAATATTATGGAATAATTTAAGTATTAATCTGATAGGTAAGCTGACTTTATGGTTACCATATAAAATTTTAAATATTTATACTTAGTTTTAATTATTTAGAAAATCACTATTCCTTGTCACTAATCAGTATAGATAAAGCTCATAAATTTAAATTAAATATTCTTTCTAAAGTGCTTTAGGTGCAAGTTTAAGTGTTGAGTCTAAATTCTAAATGTTCTCTCCAGCTGTACTTTTCATTGTATGTAACTGTAAATATAAAATTAAAATTTGATATGCCAACTCTACCTAAATACCAAGCATTTTGCATATGTTTTATTAGTTTACTCTCCCAATGCCAACATTGAATTTTAACTTATTTCAATTCTGAGAATTTTGAGGTATACATGATTCTTTATTTCTCTGGATACAAAGAAGTATCACTTTATTTTTTTTTATTGTTACTTAATTTTTTTCTCCAGTGTTCCAAGATCCATTCCCCATTCCCGACACCCAGTGCTCTATGCAATAGGTGCCCTCAGTACCCACCACCAGGCTTTCCCATCCCCCCACCCCCTCCCTCCAAGTCCCTCAGTTTATTTCTGTGTCTTGTGCATTCTAAATTTTGCTACAAGGCTCACAGCTTTAGAAATGTTAAGGAAGTTTGACAGAAACCTGTTTAAGCACTGGTGGGGTTTGCAAAATTCAAGGAGCTGTGAAAGTCTGAGATTGAAAGCATTTCCTATGAACTGTTGGGGGAAGATTGGGCAGTTTCACACACCTCAAATACAGATATGAATTGTAAGTCTTTGGTCACAGGCAGCATTATGCAGTTGCAATTTTTTTTTTCAGCTGAGAGAGCTGATTTTTCTAGTTGTTTGTGTTTTCATATTGCTATTATGAACTAATAAATTCTCTGTGTATGAAACTGTGTATCATGATTAAGAAATGTTAATATAAGCAATAACACTTTTAAAGTTGCATATAACTCTGTGAATGGTATTTATTTTACTGATGGGTAAGAAAATATTGTTTTCCTTTCCATTTTCAATTTTGCTAAAGCACTGAGATTCAGTTCTGAAATAAGCAGCATGCATTGTCACTTATCTCTTCAAATCTTCTCTGCAGCATGCCTGCACATGTAAAATGTATTTTCCAGGGTACCCTTTGATGCATGAAGCACATGGGGAAGTGTGATTTAGCCATTAGAAATCTTTATTTCTTTCTTTAAAGAAAGCCATTTTTAGCATTTCAATTTTAAATGTTTGATAGTAGGCATAATCATGTTCTCCCTATTAAAGCAAAAACTATTAACAAATAAGTTCTCTTTTAAAAAGAAAAGCTAACAAAAAGCCATTTATTTTACCGGAGTTTGAGGATTATTTCCTGCGCTCCTCAGAGATACAAATATGCTTATTTTGTAGTTCTAAGGCAAAATCCTGCTCTCCTGCCACTCTGAATCTATATTATGAAGACACCTGCATTTTTAAGGCAGTATGTGTATACTTAGAGGCTAAAATAAGTTCTTTATAACTCAATCTGAAATAAAATGTCTAACAGTCTCTTAATGACTTCAAAATTCCTTTTGTATAAGGTAATTAAAAATAGTGAAGATGATAAACTGAGCCACAAGCTTGGAATGACAGTAGTTTATATTCCATGAAAGCTTTCTTAAAATTCCTAAATAATTTTAAATATATATCGAAGTGATAGATAACCATGTGAACATTGATGAGATATACAGGGAATTATTGATAATATGTGTTAGTAGATCCCAAGTTTAGTTATATCATCTAAAGACACAAATAATAATTTGCAGCCAAACATAATGAATGCAGTGATGCTCGTTGTTTGTCCTATCTTCAGTGACTAGTGGTGGAAAAGGAGCTGCCAATGAAGAATGTGAGTTCCATTACTTCAGCCTTTGCCTTAAAGACTTTGGCTAATTCCCAACTCAGAGGAATGGCATCAAGACAAAAACATCATCTCCTTGAGTTGGAGAGTTAGTAAACAGAATTAAGGGCTTGCAGCTGCCCGGATGGCTGGTCCTCAAGCAGCAAAGTCCTAGAAAAGAGTGCAACAGAAAAGTAAGCCTCAAAATCTGCATGCAATTTTCCCTTTGATTTTTTTTTCCTTGAATTTTATCCTGTTGAATGGGGAAAGGTCCTAAGGCTAACATGAGACAGAAGTAACAAGTTCCTAAACATGTGAGCAGAAATTTCAGCAGTTGGAACGTATAGGGAGATGGATTGGAATTCTGGACCATCCGAGGTGGAAGAGCTCTGGCAAATACTCCAACATTTTATTTACTATGATCTCAGATTTAAGGTCTGCATTGCAAAAGGCTACAAGAAGTTCTTCAGGGTGAATGAAAAATAGGACTAGATGAAACCTCACATTTGAAGGTAGAAATAAAAAACAATAGGAGTACATATGTCCAGCATTCACCTAATAACTGAACCCTTGTAACACCATTTTTTTCTCTGTACTTGGAGTTCCTATCATGCTACTATTTGATGTGGAATAAATAGAAATGACCCAATACAAAAACTTTGTACACTGACAGTTTGTACACAGTAGGGCGGGGATGATTAGTGGTGAGCATTTAGTAACAGGAGAGGTCGCTGCAGCGTGAAGGAGGCAATATGAGTCATAGTGGGGTGGGTGGGGTGTGCATGAGGAGAGTACAGGGAAGGACAGGTAGGCAAGAACAAGGCATAAAACAGTGACACTTGTGGGTATACGGGGTTTGCACAACAGTCTGAAAAGAGAACAGACTTACTCAGGGAAAATGACTCAGATGGAAAAAAAGCAGAGGCCTCACTGATGAATTCTCCCTACATACTTGAGTTCTGAGGTTTGCAGCATGTCCACCAGACATTGTGGGCAACAGAAGCTTATCTCAAGGGATACCTTAAAGCATGTACTTATCAAGAACTGCTAGGGAGCCTGGGTGGCTCAGTTGGGTAAGTGACTGCCTTCGGCTCAAGTCATGATTCCGGAAACCGTAGATAGAGCCCCACATTGGGCTCCCTGCTTGGAGGGAAACCTGCTTCTCCCTCTCTCACTCTTCCTGTTTGTGTTCCCTCTCTCGCTGTGTTTCTCTCGTCAAATAAATAAAATCTTAAAAAAAAAAAGAACTCTACAGTCTGGATATATTATCACGTGTTTCATCTACATATGCTGTTATTTTCACAGGTATATACATATTGCAGTGATTTATTTAATTAAAATTACTTAAAATAGTGCTCTTAAAGGAAAGATCATTCACTTCAAGGATTCTATGACCCACTGGGGTGCTGAAAAAAGCTCCAAAGTTGAAGAAAATATCAGAACCTCATTGTTTTATGGTCCTTTTAAAATTTCAACATGGTGTTTATTTTAATGTTTATAATAGTAAGCAACATACTTATACATTTTATAAATGAATTTTTTTTATTTAATAAATTAAATAAAATAACATATGTATAATAAATTAAGATTTAAAAATTAAATACATATTTTGCAAATGGTAAGATTATACACACACATACACACACACACACACACTTATACATCTCACATCTTCTTTATCCATTCATCTAGACCTACAGCATATTATTCTAAGTGAAATAAGTCAGTTAAAGAAAGACAAATACCACATGATTTCACTCAGATATGGAATTTAAGAAAAGAGGCAAATGAAAAAACAAAGAAAAGAGGCAATCAAAAAAACTGACTGTTGTTGGTAGTGATGATTATTTGGTAGCAGTGTTTGGACTGACTCTTAAATACAGCGAACAAACTGATGAGGGAGGTAGAGGGGCATGGATGAAATAGATAAAGAAAATTAAGTATACATTTATCTTGGGGCACTCAGGTGGCTCAGTCAGTTAAGCAGTCAACTCTTGATTTCTGTTCAAGTCCTGATATCAAGGTCCTGGGATAAAGCCCTGCACGGGGCTCCACACTCATCAGAGTCTGCTTGAGGTTCTCTCTCCCTCTCTCCCTGCCCCTCTCCCCTGATTATGTGCATGCATTGTCTCTTTCTCTAAAGTAAATAAGTAAAATCTTAAAGAGTACACTTATCTTGACGAGCACTGAGAAATGTATAGAATTGCTGAGTCATATCGTACACCTAAAACTAATATAACACTGTATGTTAATTATACTTGAATAAAATAATTCATGCATATGCTTATTAATAGATCAGAGGACTAGTAAACAAGAAGAAAGTTCAACAGAAGGTATCCACATAGCACCATCGAGAGAAAATCTGTGTGGAAAATATAGTGATGAATCTAACAGTCATGCAGGAATCTAAAAGCAACCTGATATGTAATTAGAGAAATAGAAAGGATGATGAGGGTAAGAGAGAAGAATCATTTGAAGAAACACTGGCTAAGATTTTCTAAAATATAATAAAATACTTCAAATCAGGGCCGTAAGCAGTCCTACAAACTTCAAATGTGGTTAACTTTAAGAAAATAACACCTAGAGAAGAAAAAGAGTATAAGTGATATTTGTATCTTCTAAGAGAGGCAAGAAAAGAAAAAGTAAAGGAACCAAAAGAGATGAGACATAAAGGGAAGAACCAAGTGATACATGGAACCCAAATGTATAAATAATTTACTTATATTAAATACAGATAAACCATAACCTCTAATGAAAGAAATAAGAGAAGAAAAAAGAAAAAAAAGAAAGAAAGAAAGAAAGAAAGAAAGAAAGAAAGAAAGAAAGAAAGAAAGAAATTAAGAGAGAAAAGAAGAGAGAAAGAAAGAAATTAAGAGAGAAAAGAAGAGAGAAAGAAAGGAAGAAAAAGAAATTGCTATGGTAGACTGAACAAACAGCATGCAAACAATATCCAGATTTTAATCTCTGGATCGGTCAGTGTTAGTTAATATGGCCAAAGGAAATTTTCAGATGTTAAGGATTTTGAGAAGGAGAAATTATTTTGTATTAGCCTTTTATTATTATTTTTTAAGTATGCTCTGTGCCCAACATGGGGCTTGAACTCACTACCCCAAGATCAAGAATGGCTCAGTTGGTTAAGCGACTGCCTTCGGCTCAGGTCATGATCCTGGAGACCCGGGATCAAGCCCCACATCGGGCTCCCTGCTTGGCAGGAAGCCTGCTTCTCCCTCTCTCACTCCCCCTGCTTGTGTTCCCTCTCTGGCTGTGTTTCTCTCTGTCAAATAAATAAAATCTTAAAAAAAAAAAAAAAAAAAGAATGGCATTCTACCATCTGAGCTAGCCAGGTACCCCTCTGGTGGCTTTTTAATGTAAACACAATTGCCCTCTTCAGAAGGAGGCAGAGAGAGTTTTGACAATAGGAGAGAATAAGGCCATGCGGTGATGCAAGGGAGAGCATTGGTATCATGTGGGGCCGTGGGTGGTGGAGTAAGGAGAACCTCTAGAAGCTGGAAGAACCAAGCAGGTTCTCCTGGAAACCCCCAGAAACACCAGCCACTCCAGCACCTTTCACTTTAGCCCCATATGACTAATTTGGATTTTTGTACCCATAACTGTGATAGAACAAATTTGTGTTGACTCTAGCCATCAGATTTGTAATCCTGTATTATAAGAGCCATAGGAAACTAAGACAATTGCATTAAAAAAAATAAAGACCCCTGTGCTATTAAAATGAAAGCATTTTAAAGCTAAGAATAGAGTTAGATATTTTTTTTAAGATTTTATTTATTTATTTATTTGAGAGAGAAAGAGAACACTCAAGCAAGGGGAGGAACAGAGGGAGAGGGATAAACAGACTTTGTGCTGAGCAGGGAGCCTGATGCAGTACTTGATCACAAGACCCTGACATCATGATCTGAGCCAAAATCAAGAGTCGGAGGCTCAACTGACTGAGCAACTCAGGTGCCACTATAGTTAGAAATTTAAATAAAATACATGTATGAAATCACTAAACAGAAAAGCAGAGTCCAAGTAAAGGATATTCCCAGAAATAAAGAGTATCATCATAATTGAAACAGGGTCAATTCACCAAGAAGAAAAAGAAGTCTAAATATAACTAATAACATTTAAAATACATAAAGCTAAAATGGACACAACAAGGAAAAATTTGTGTTAGGCAAAGATTTAAATAACATGGCAGAAAGTCACCAAAAAGAATGGAAGACTGATGTATTAGAACTCACTAACATTAGCAGTTTATTGTTCATTAAAAGACATTGAGTAAAAAATACAATCTACAGAGTGAAGAAAAGTGCTCCCCTGTGGAATATAATTTTCTTTTCAAAGATTTTATTTATTTATTTATTTATTTATTTATTTATTTATTTACTTACTTACTTACTTATTTATTTGACAGAGAGAAACACAGAGAGAGAGGGAACACAAGCAGGGGGAGTGAGAGAGGGAGAAGCAGGCTTCCCGCTGAGCAGGCAGCTGGATGCGGGGCTGGATCCTGGGACTCCTGGAACATGACCTGAGCCAAAGGCAGATTCTTAAGGACTGACTGAACCACCCAGGTGCCCCATAGAATGCACTTTTAAAAAAGCATTCTTCCAAATTACCAGTAAAAAAAAAAAACAACCTACACACCCTAAATGATCAAAAGCATAGCAAAAATGTATCTAGATTGGCACGTGACATATGTAAAGATGGGAAAATACCATTCGATTTCAAGAAGATGCACATTAAAAATGAGTATCACAACATAGCAATTGATTTTGTTATTATTATTACTATGATTGGACTGAAATTTTTAAAAAGAACTACACCGGTGCTGGTGATAAGAATGTGGACCAAGTGGAACTCACATACTTGCTTGAGACTCTTAAAGGGTGTAGCCCTGTTGGAAACCTGTCTGACGGTGTCTAATTAAACTGAAAATCAGACTACATTACAAATCAGATATTCTTCAAGATATAAATATGTATATATATATTTATATATACATATATATATGCCCAACAAAAGATGAGTGTACATAAACACCAAAAGATGTATACAAACATTTCACAGCACCATTTAACTATGATGGCCCCAATGTGGAAATAACCAAATGTGCATCAGTGGTTTAGAAACAAAGTTGTGTATTCCTAGTATAAGATATTACTCAAATAGGAAAATGAAAAAGTGGTGAGTCATACAAGATGAATGCATTTCACATGTTTGATCTTAGATGCAAAAAAAGCCCAGTATAAAAAAACAGTGCATGCTCTTTATGTGCAGTTCAAGGACAGGCAAAACCTGAAGGTACAACGTTAGACATCAGAATGAGTTACACTGTGTGATTACAAACAGGTGCACAGAGGATTTTTCTTGTGCTGAAAATATGCCATATATTAATTTTGATAGCAGTTCCATGAGTTTAGAAAAAAATTCAATAAATTGTAAACTTAATACTTTTGAAATTTCCTACATTTTTATGATATGTAAAATCAGCTTTGCCTCCCAATCTAAAACCACATGCCTGATATAATTGCCTTCCAAAGTCAAAATACTACCATTCTAATCTACGACCTTTATTTTTATTTTACAAACTCTTAAGTTACTAGGTTATTTAGCAATTGCTTTTGTTTTTTGTTTTTCTAATCACAGCACTTTGACCCTTTGACATGAATTTACCCCAGGCACTTATATTGGTGATTTATATACTTGTCTTATTTCTTCCTAAATTTCCTGAACTGTAAACTCCGTCAGGGAAGGAACTTGTTTATGCTCTTTTCTCTTGTGTTTAGCTCACTGCTTTTCCCAGAGAAGGCCCACTGGAAGTGTGCATGAGAAGCTGAACAAAATTGAGTTCCTCCCACTCATTGCTTGTAGAGTTACCTCCATCACACTAATGTCTGGGGTCTCAGTAATCTCACAACTAATATGGGAATAATAAGTGAACACCTTCACAGAATTGTTAGAGCAACAGAGGAGGAGCCCTCTTCCTAACGGCCAGGGCATGGTGCGTGTGCGGGGAAGGCCCTGATGTCAGATCCCCTGCAAAAATGTTGAGGAAGGCATATGGCACCTCACAATTAAGTTCTTTCAAAGATGAATTCATTTAACGCACCTACCAATCTCACAAGGTAGGTGAGACCAATATTCTGTTTTACTTCCATCAGAGGAGGACACAGAAAGGTCAGGCAGTGAGTGCGCGGCCAGACACCTTGGAAGCAGCTGAGCTGAATTAAAATGTCCTGCTTGCGGGCTGTGCTGCGGGTCCAGGCGTGCCTTTCCCTTCTTCGTTCATGACCCTGACTTCATGCACGTTTATCATAAATCTAGTTTCCTTTCACATCATTTCATAATCTATTCATGTTTTTCTTTAGCCTTTTTCATTTTTAGTGGTTACCCAAAGTATTTTATTTTCAAGAATGACTATTTACTATGATTTTAAGTAACATTTGAAGAAAAAATTCCTGTATCTGCCCCAGTTCTTTCAACTGATACACAGTGTAAAAATGACTATAGATATGCTAATAAAATTCATATTTTACTATTAATAGTATCAGAAGCAATAATAGTTGAGATACTGTGTAATGCAGAAATATTCATTTATTTTAAAAGACCATAGGGTCCTTTTATATACTATTTTGTTATACAATATTATAACTGAAGTTATTAAACACCTTGGATCATTCTGTTCTGTATTTTTGTTGATATGAGCTCTGCCTATCTACTATATTGACTCAGATTTCTTTGCGATGTTCACATGACCTAATGCACATGACAGCAGTTTAAAGATCATGATTATGGTATGAGATATATCTATTTATTATATTAAAGTTCCAAATTATAGTCATCTTGATTATGAGTGGGGAGAATCTTGTCTTTTTAAAACACCATTTCTCCTCCATCATCATCCCAAAACCATTTAAAGGAGTTGGGACCAGGTCTGACAGATCCTGCTAGAGATGAAAGGAGAAGAAATTACCTTGTTATAGATAAAGTTGAAAATGGGAGGGCAGCTGGACAGGGCTGGGACCCTGATGTATTTATCATGTTATACTGTGAATTATAAAACCCCTAGTAAGTCATATTTTTAAAAATATTTTATTTATTTTAGAGAGAGGGAGAGAGCACAGAGGGAGAATGAAAAGAAAAACAGACACCCCACTGAGCAGGGAGCCCAATGCCAGAACTCTATCCCAGGACCATGAGACCATGACCTGAGCCAAGGTCACATGTTCAATGAACTGAGCCACCCAGGAGCCCTCCTAGTGAGTCATATTGTTGGTACCTATTTCACAAGTTTTTCTGATTCAATAACATATACATAATTTTTCTAAAGAAGTGCTATCTCAGTTTGGGAGACCCATGTTCAGTTCAACTTTTTAAAAAAAAATTTAAGTAAAGTTAATTAGTGCAAAGTTTATATAAATAAGAGATTGTCAAACATCTCAGGGGTGGAGGTCGCCAGAGAAAGGAGAAATGAAGACCTCAAACCTGTCTTTGATTGTGCATATACTAAGTTTTATTAGTCATTATTCTAAGAGCTATCCAGGAGGTTCAAATGCCTATCCACTGGAGACAAACATAAATACTCAATACAGCAAAAATTTTCACATAATGAGCATAAATATCCTTTCAAAAAGAAAATCATAATTTACCCGGCTCTAATCAAGTCTGCATTGTCGCATAAAGAATGCTAAGCAGCTGAGTATGAGGAAATGTTGTTGAAAGAAAACCAGAGAGAAATTATTATGAATTTTTTTAATTTAATCCCTTGTTATTCAGCTAAAAATAATTATAAGTTATAATTTATCATTAGGGCAGAGTCTGTATTCTTACTAATGAAGTTCTGAAATGAATTAAAATAACTGGAAAAGTATCTTTTTCATAAACAGTCATATCTAAAAGAGATTTTTGTTTGTCATGAGTGAATTTATAACCTTGAACTTCCACATATATTAAGAATGTTTGGATATTTTTAAAATTTTGAATTTTTAATATTAACTTCTCACTTATACAGTATGAAATATGGATATTTAATATGAAGTACACTTTTCCAAAAACAAAATTAGCATTGCGGTCATATCTCTTATAGTTGCATATGTTTAAAGAAACACCGGGAAATGATTTGAATAGCATTTGAAAATGTGGAAGAACATCACCTGATTCCAGGAGACACCTGGTAAAAGTTTATTTGTAAACTTGGTCATTGGAAGAAAAAAAAAATCCTCCCTGTAGGAAAATCTCTCTACTTATTTTTTTTAAAGTAAACCAAGATCTTAATTTTACAACTGAAGGTCTTTTCAAATAAGGTTGATATCTGTCTTTCAAGAAGAAGCATAAGAAAGATTCATGTTTTGTGCTCGTTTACATATATTCTTCTTGTCAAGCGTTTTTCAAGGAAATAGATATCCCTAACATTTATCCTGCTTTGTTGATAAGCTAAATGAGACACAAGGACATTCTATTTTATTTTACATATTTAATAACCCTATCAGGAATCTGTGAGCTTGAGTCTGAATCCATTTTTATTTTTTAAAAGATTTTATTTATTTATTTCACAGAGAGAAACACAGCTAGAAAGGGAACACAGCAAGGGAGTGAAAGAGGGAGAAGCAGGCTTCCTGCCAAACAGGGATCCCCTTGCAGGGCTTGTTCTAGGGACTCCAGAATCATGACCTGAGCCGGAGGCAGGCACTTAAGGACTGAGCCCCACCCAGGCAGTCCTGCATCCATTTTTAATAACTCAAATAAGGGCAGAAGACACAATCAAATTCAAACTTTCAAATTATTGCTTTTTGTGTGACCTTGGTCATGATCATTCAAACGTTTAATACTGGAGCTTCTTTTTGTGAACTGACTATAAAAATACTGTTTTTTAAGTTGTACTTTGTATAACATTGTGTTGTCTTACATTATGCATTTTTTCTAATGCAGTTAACAATATCATGTTTCTTAAGATTATCTGCAGAAAAATTTCAAATTAAAAGTGACATGTGCTATCATTTTCTAAGAGTACATTATAAAATCAGCCACAAACTATTATTTGTTCCTAGATATTATGGTGAGCCGAATAAAGTTATAACTAAATAAAATGTGTTCATGAGGTGATACTAAGTTTGAATAATATGTTGGAGGTTTTTTTTTTTTTTTCCTCCAGATATAAATAACTGAAAAAGTCAGTCAATCACTTTTTAAAAACTTTCTATAAAACCAAATACAAGTGGGGCTCCTGGATGACTCAGTCATTTGGGAGTCTGACTCTTGATTTTTGGCTCAGATGATGACCTCAAGGTCGTGGGATGGAGTCCCACATTAGGCACCATGCTCAGGGAGGAGTCTGATTGAAATTCTCTCTCTCCTTTCATTTTCCTTCTGCCCTCCTCACTCTACTTTCTCTCTAAAATAAATAAATATTTTTTTAAAAGAGTCAAATAATATAATCAATTACAGATATATACACTTTATTTATATATAAAACAATACATATTATAGAATGAAGCTTAAAGAAATATCAGTGTTAGAAGTGAAGTGCCAGCACCATGCTAAATGACCACTGGCTCTCTGATACACATTTTGAGAAGACTTAACTCTTCCTCTTCCTTTTCTCTGCTTTCTGAGATGGAGGAAGAAGGTGGGGATTGAGGAGGTTCTACAACTTTATTTATCAATCCCAATTATGATTTATGTTGATTCCTCTCAAAATGTGTCAGAGAGTCATCACTACAAACTTTAAGACATTTTCCTAGAGAGGGTATTAATTAAGCATGCTTTTCTGTTCATCTACTTCTCAATGCTTTTCTTCTAAAATGTTTGCTTTACCTTTTTTATTCCCAGCTATATGAAGTTTTGCATAATGTTCATGGCTTTGAAGAGCACAAACAAAATTTGTTTATGATATTCTTTGTCATTTAGATTATGTATAAAGGCTAATTGTGTTCTTCAATACTGAGAGAATGATGTGTAAATAATATTCAAAATCCTGAACAAACCTACTAAGTGCTACTGAATAAATGAAAAATATTTAGCTGCCTGAAGGCTGCTCAGTGTTTATTTAACAAATATGCATATATGTATCATACACTATATATCAAAGATAGCATTGCACACAGGGCAAGCAAAGACTGTTAAATGCTCTTGATGATGCCCATAAAGTAGCTCATTCTTCTAGATAAAGGTAGACATATAAGCAAGTAAATGTAATAAAGTGATGCATTTATAAATATCAAAAAAAAACATCACACAAAGGCGTCCTCAAAGGGAGTTGGTGTGTTCCTCCTAAGTGAAAGAGTTTTCACTCTGGGTTAATAATGCTCAGTTTTAAAGATAACAATCATTAAGTAATCATGGAGGCAGTGGAGCAGGGAGTATGTCCGGAGAACAAAATGTATAAGGGAACCAGAGCAGCAGTACAAGGTAAGCTTCAACAAAGGTAAATGGATGTGAAGCAGTCAGGGAAATTCAAGAAAGTAAGAGCACTTTAGAGTTAGTATCTAATTATATTATGATAAGAAATAAAGTCAGAAGTAGTAATCAGCCTTCTGTGCTGTCCTGGAGAGTATGAATTTTATTATGCAAATTCTACAAAAAAATTAAGTTTTGTCAAGAGTACAGGACAACTGTTTATTAAATTTTAAGGGAAAGAGATATCAAGTTTTACTAAGAATACAGATATATATTAGCGACTGTATAATAGAGTAGAAAGTTTAGGAGAACTCTTTGGAGAGTAACACAATTGTTCATGTGAGAAATTGTAACAGGCTTAACTAAGACAGTAATAGTGGCAACACAGAGGGAAGGACGAGATCAAATCATATTCAGTAGCTAAAATTGAGGCAGTATAGTAATTGATTAGAAATGAAGAATAAAGAGATATAATAATTTATGTCATTTGGAATTCTGATTTGGGTAACTGGCATCATTACCAATAGAAGAAATAGAGGATGAAAAGCATTTTTTTTTTCATAAATTCAAAGGCCAAGTGAAAACAGAGTACTAGATGTCTAGCATGTCTAGCTAGTGGATGCTTCATGGAATTTTAGAGTTGTGGGAGCATTAAGTAACAAGAATTAGGCCCACCATGTGACATTGCCTTTTCACTAGTTAACATCCATAGGGGCTGGGAATTGAAGGATTAAGGCTCCATTATGAAAATGTTGACTTTGAGATACTGGTGGAACTTCTCGATAAGGATCCCAGTCAGCATTTGCTTAAGGGAAGCAAATGAACTAAGCTATAAAAGGAAAAAAAAAATTTCATACTGAGTTATATCAAGAGAATAAATCAGCTTTGTCATCACCCCAAATCCTCAATTTTCTCATCTCTGAGGAGAAAATAGTAGTACCTGGCTAAAAAGGTAATGTGAGGGTCAAATAAGAAAATGAATTGAGAGTGCTTAGGTGGTATATAAACTTCAGGATCACAGATGGTAATGATATATAAATGGTCATTCTAATTTTGTTATTTGAAGTCAAAAGTGTATATGAGTTTATTTAAAGGGAATATGGGTTGAGATCCCTGTGAAAGGAAAACTTAAAAGGACAAAAAAGAGAGTTAGAAGGAAATGAGTTAAGAAAAAAGAAACCAGGAAGGAGAGTGTTTCACAGAAAAAGAAAAATAATAAAATAAATTATATTTATGTATTTTTATATATTTACATATATATGCATATATATGTATATATATGTAATTGTTCAAACTTCCTGATTCTATAGAATAGCCAAACATTAAAAAAGAAGGAAGCCAGAGGATGCCTAGGTGGCTCATTGGTTAGCAACTGACTCCTAATTTGGGCTCAGGTCATGATCTCAGGGTGGTGAGATGAGTTCCAGGTTGGGCTCTGAACTTCATGGAAAGTCTACTTGAGATTCTCTCTCCCTTTTCTTCTGCTCCTCCCCCAACATGCCCTCTCTCTCTCCCCACCACAAAATTAAAAAAAAAAAAAAACAAAAAAAACAGAATATTGAAAAGAAAGAATTCAGTAAAAGGAATTGAGGGAACACTGAAATTATTTGCCAATGGATTGCTTTGAATGGAAAGCAGTTCTTTGTGTGTTAGAAAATTGATTTAAAAAAAAAGAGTGGGTAGGGCGCCTGGGTGGCTCACTGGGGTAAAGCCTCTGCCTTCAGCTCAGGTCATGATCTCAGCATCCTGGGATCCAGGCCAGAGAGTTGGGCTCTCTGCTCAGCAGGGAGCCTGTTTCCTCTGCTCTCTCTGCCTGCCTTTCTGCCTACTTGTGATCTCTCTCTCTCTCTCTCTATCAAATAAATAAATAAAATTTAAAAAAAAAAGTGGATAATGAGTGGAGCCTCTTCTGTAGAAGGACTAAGCTATAAAAGAAAGAAAAGAAATAAGGTAATCATTAGAGAAAGGCATGGAATGGAGATGTGTTCTTTGTATATCCACAGGGATGATGTAAGAGAAACTTTAAAAATACAAGAGTGTGGGATGATGGTACTAAGGCAAAAAAAAAAAAAAAGGGAGTTGCTTAAAGTGCATTGGTGGGGGTGGGTAGTAAACAAGAGACAAGCAGGAAGAACTGCTAGATGGACCTATGATTATCTTCATAATTTTGGGGAGTTCGCTGGTTATTTATTTATTTATTTATTTATTTATTTATTTATTTTGAGTTCGCTGGTTATTGATCTCACTTCACCCCCCCAGACAAATACTCTGCAGAAGTATGGGTTAACGGGACAAGAGGCTGAAAATAATTGGATAAAGTCCCTGTACTTCTGCCAATCTCAGTGTATATAAACTTACTTCCATCTATTTTATCTACCTTATTTTATTGTCAGGTATGTACAGAATAACCATGATATCTGAACATTTCTTATTTTGGAAATTAGCTTTCTTTAAAAAAAAGATTTTATTTATTTGACAGAGAGACACAGCAAGAGAGGGAATACAAGCAGGGAGAGTGTAGATGGAGAAGCAGGCTTCTCACCCAGCAGGGAGTCCGATGCAGAGTTTGATCCCAGGACCCTGGGATCATGACCTGAGCCAAAGGCAGACGCTCAACGACTGAGCCACCCAGGCACCCCTAGCCTTCTTTTCGGATCTTTATCCCTGAGAAGACAGAGGGGATGATATAATTCAATTACTATAATTTTGAATTATCCATTTAAGTTTTTTTTCCAAATTTCATACACTAATTTTCTCTGTTTTTTAATATCAGTTGGTACCAAATTATATGGTCAACAGAATATATTCAGGAAACCTAAATTCAGCTTTTAATAAAATAATAATACTCATTTTATAAAAATAAGAGAGTTGACTAATGGATGCCAATGTTTTCCTTGGTACATATTTTTTTTTAATCCTGAACATATTTGTTCTATTTATTCACCTGAAATGTTAAATAACATATTCTAATAAGATCATGTTGATTGGGTCAATCATTGAACTTAAAAACAAAAATAGAAGGGAAGTATCTTATGCTAAACATCAGGTGTTTATTAATATTTCCAAATTTATGTAGACTTAAGGTAAGCATTATAATATTGAGAAATAAAGATTTAAGGCTTTTCCAACTGCACCCTAAGTAAATAAAATTATAAAATATGTTGAGGGGCGCCTGGGTGGCTCAGTTGGTTAAGCTACTGCTTTCGGTCAGCTCATGATCCTGGAGACCCAGGATAGAGCCCCACATTGGGCTTCCTGCTTCGGCGGGGAGCCTGCTTCTCCCTCTCTCAGTTCCTCTGCTTGTGTTCCTCGCTAGCTGTGTTTCTCTCTGTCAAATAAATAAATAAAATCTTTAAAAAAATAAAAAAAATAAAATATGTTGAGCTAAGTAAGCAAAAAATAAAAAATAATTAAAAATAAAAATAAAAAACACGCCATCCAGAACGAGTTAGGAGACAGCATAAAATATTAAAATGGTTATGAATGTGAAAAGCAACCTTTTGAACCTCTTTTTTTTTCACTTCTATTTTTTTTCTTTTTATTAATATATAATGTATTATTTGTTTCAGGGGTACAGGTCTGTGATTCATCAGTCTTATGCAATTCACAGAACTCAACATAGCCCATACCCTCCCCAATGTCCATCACCCAACCACCTTTCCACCTCCCTCCCCTCCAGCAAACCCTTAGTTTATTCCTGAGATTAAGAGTCTCTTATGGTTTGATTCCCTCCCGGGTCTTATTATGGACTTTGATTTCAGTGCAATCCTAATGTTACTAGCAAATCCATTTAGATGCTTCACCTGTCCCAGAACATGGCCCTAAACTTGAGCACAGTTCTAATCCTCCCTAGCAATCCTAACACCCATGTTTTCTGAAAGAGTTATAAATGTCAACCTAAACTCCTCCATTAAACCAACAATTTCGAAAGTAAATTTGAATTGGAATACTTATTGGATTGGTCAGTTTTAGCTTTAAGGAAAAAAACAAAACAAAACTATGTTTATAGCCACTTGTCTGTAGTTCTCCAGATATTTTCTATATATCATTTATGTGTCATACCCAGGTATTTATTTTTGTTTGCTATATTTAGATATGTTTTGGAAATGCATTTTAATGTTCACTGATAACACTAAATAAGATAATTGCAAAAAAAAAAAAAAAAAAAAACCTGGAAAGTTTCCTTCTTTGAGGAGTAAAAGCAAAAATACCTTTATTAAGGTATTTATTTATTTATTTATTTATTTATTTATTTATTTATTTATTTTTTAAAAAAATTTTTTTAAATTTATTTGACAGAGAGAAACACAGCCAGAGAGGGAACACAAGCAGGGGGAGTAAGAGAGGGAGAAGCAGGCTTCCTGCTGAGCAGGGAGCCCGATGTGGGGCTCGATCCTGGGTCTCCGGGATCATGACCTGAGCCAAAGGCAGTCGCTTAACCAACTGAGCCACCCAGGTGCCCCTATTAAGGTATTTAATTAACAACCTATAAAGCCAGTGCTACAATATATACAAATTTATAGAATAGGCTTTTTAAATAAATAATAGCTTCAATATGGTAAGTAATTAGTGAAGTATACATTTAAAAAGACAAGTTTACTCTAAATAACATCTACTGTATACAATGAGATAATTTATGATAAAGTTAGAGACTTTATTCTCTCTTGTTAAGATTAATGAGATATGATTTGAAAATTCAGGAAGTACCAGATAAATTGTATTTTGATGTTCCTGGCTTTCTTCATTCTAACAAAGACTGAGAAGACACATGGAAGGGGTATTTAAAATATAGTAAATACATTTGATTTCCAGGGACAAAAACTTGGTGGTTTTCTTCTGCAGTGGCAACTCATTATGGATAGGTTCCTATTAAATGGAGATAGGAACACATTTGCTTCCATACTGGTATTATTGTTCATTCATGCCACAGTAATGAAAAAAAATTCAACATCAACATATCTGGTTTGTTTTTATAGACTCTATAATATGAAAAAAGAAAGAGTAATATTTAGATGAAAAGAAACAAGCTTAGCATTGTACCTTTTTTGCTTTAGGCTGAAAGGTTTTTTAGAGGATAGGTGTGGGGGGTGAGGCTGAAAGTTTTTAAACACAAATGAGAATGTTCCCTGCTCTGGAAATTCAAACTCCAAGTCATCAGGGTGTGAGTTTGATCTGACTCACTTCACCCCAACCCACCCCAATGCCATTAACTAAATGACTTATTTAAAAACATATATCTAAATTCTATCTGTGCTTAAAAATCTCTTTCCAGAGCTTGAAATTCTCTAATATGTTATGTGATTTTATCAACTCTGAAGTCTTCATAATATTGTCAAATGACAAATAGAAATAACTTTTATCTTATTTCTGTTTATTTGTGGAATTATATTGAGGTCTATGAGACTAAACTGTGCTTATGTTCACTGTAACTGCCACTATGTGGCTTTTCTGCACCTCAGTTTCTCCTCTGCTAAGGTTTTTTAAGGTCCATAGGTAAAAAATATCTTCAAATTCTGATTTCACATCTGAATTTTCTCCTGTGCAGAATTTTAACCTCTCAATTCCTCACTACACTGGAAATCTTCCATGCCTTCAAAAATGGATTTCCAAAATATTTTTCAGCTCTCCTGGTGGTGTTCTCATTGAGCTATTTTTTATGTGACACTGATGTATAGTCAACATACAACTAGCTTCCACTAATCCAGATACATATTCAATCAAATGTAAGTTGTGGCTGTATTTTATACAATGTTGAAAAATTTGGTACATGACAATAAAGCTACAACAAATCAGTCAGAAAAATAACCATGGTATCTAGGGGTATTAAATAAGTTATAAATATTAAGATTGTAGCAGAAGTCATCATCATACACTCTAAAAGAGATAATAATTAAAGTTTGTAATTGTTGACCCTATTTTCAAGATGAAAACCTGATATCTATAGTAGTTAATTTTTTACAAGAACTCACCGGGACCTAATGACAATTGATGAACTGAAATCTTAGTTTTTATTTCATTTATTATTTTTATTATATAATAGTGAAGCCAAACAAAAATGTACAATATCATAGAGCCTAAAGACTTTATGGGACAACTCTTTAATTTTACAGATAAAGAAACCAAGACTCTGAGAGGTCCATTTGAGCAAACAAAACTAGAATTTATAGTCCCAGTTTCCCTTGTTTCTCTGAATGTAGGGTATTTAAGAGCAAATTTAAATTGGGCTTTCAGGGTTTTTTTTTCAAGGATAACTTCATAGAAAAATGTGCTAATGCTAATACAAGTGTCATTTAAAATAATTAAGGAAATTTAGCATGGGCCAATTGTAATAAATAAATAACTTGAAAGACTAGGGGAAAAAAGGAACAAAAAGACAACTTGATAATGAGATAATGGTACACACTGCATGAAAGCCAGTTAATTGAAGGTTTGTCATGACCAGTGAATGCTACTTGTAAATCCTCTTGAGAAAATAATAGCCTGCTAAAAGAAGAAAAATAATCAAGAGGAAGAGATCTCAGAGAAGTATAAATTAGCATATTTTGATCTATGCATTGTCAAAATATAATGGTCACTCTTAGCTCATAACAGAAGAGAACATAAATAAGTACACTGATGAACTTAATCAAACTTACTAAGTCAAAATTTTCTTTCAACTCCAATCCACCTTTTCCTATGTATATCAGTTCAGCCCTTTTTCTAGACAGGCCATAATTTCTTTTCAAAAATTTACCCCTTTAGAGAATGCCTTATCTTCACTTTTCTTCAGATTCCTCCAGAGTGGAGTTCCTCTACAGCAGCATACAGTTTCTTAGAAGATGTTTTGGAACTCCAAAATCTCTACTTAGGTCAGTTTCTTTTAGGCACATCCAACCCTGCTGAGAATTGAATTAGATAACACTTATTTTTTTTTTTTGGACTAAGTAAAACAAGTGTTTATTTTCAAACTTTTATATTTACAACCTTTAATATTTTATATTTCAAACCAAGATTCCAATACTATTATTTAGAAGATAATTTATGATTTTGTCAGTGAAATGTCTGTTTGCTACAAATGCCCTCATTTCCTATTAGGATTTGTACAGGAATTTTGTGTCCAATTGGATCTGGTAGGTCATAAGTGGATCACACTGCAGAGCATTTGTAGGATAACTTAATCACCTTCTTGCTCTGGGCCACACTTACAGTGGGGATTCTTTAGGTACTGAAATTATATATCCCAAGTACAAATGTAGGAATTAGAGTATGACTATTTCATGGTTTCAGTGTTCCACTAAACTGAATGTGAGATGTAATTTGGCCAAACTCCATTTGTTGCTTGTCTCACAGGTCCTGCACAGTGGCCTCTGCTATCTTTAAGAATGAGTTAGCTCGGGGCACCTGGGTGGCTCAGTTGGTTAAGCAACTGCCTTCGGCTTAGGTCATGATCCCAGAGACTCGAGCCCCCGGTTGGGCTCCCTGCTCAGCGGGAAGCCTGCTTCTCCCTTTCTCACCTCCCCTGCTTGTGTTCCCTTTCTGGCTGTGTTTCTCTCTGTCAAGTAAATAAAATCTTAAAAAAAAAAAAAAAAAGAAAAAAAGAATGAATTAGCTCAGGACCCTATTAAAACCTCTAGAAAGTACTCCCTGAAGTCTGGATTTTTTTTTCTTTCTTTTAAGTTCAAAAATACCTTTTGGCTGTCTTCAGGTCGCCTCAAAGGAAATTAGAAGGCAGGTTATGGTACACATTTGTGATTTTATGTCAGTATACGAGGGTCCCTATTCAAGATAATAAACTAGTATTTATTTAATGATCCTAAGTCTCAAAGTCAAATTAGATGTGCAAAATGAATCAGAGACTCTGACTTTCTTTCTTGCTCCATGAAGGTGTTACATTTCTTCATCTATTTATACTAAATGATAACTGGCCTTTCAGTGTCTTTATTGAATCTTGAAGTTTGAATTTCCCCATATGCACTCACATTCACAAGCATGCGCACACATACATTATTAGAAACATACATGGTTCCTCAAGCTAGTAGAATTTCTGCTAAGTGCTCTTGTGTCAGTGACATTTGGGTGGCTCAGTCATTAAGCATCTGCCTTTGGCTCAGGTCATGATCCTGGAGTCCAGGGATCAGCCTCACATTGGGCTCCCTGCTGAGCGGGAAGCCTGCTTCTCCCTCTCTCACTCCCCCTGCTTGATTTCTTTCTGTCAAATAAATAAAATCTTTTTAAAAAATTATTTAAAAAGTGTCCTCCTGTCAACACTGAATAGGTTAAAGATATGGCGATAAAACATATGCACACAAAATCTCATTCTTAATTATATTTTTTAGCACTTTTCAGTGATATAAGTTAACAACTTCCTGAAATTTTATTTGGTTAAAAGCCTTTGTTACTATAGCTGATAAGCTATAGGAACAAAATAGGGCATCTACCTGGAGTCCAGGTAGCATAAAATGCTCTATTTTATTGTTGCACTTCTGTAATGAATGAATTCAAACCCTTTCTGCTTTCATTATCAAGATTCAAATCTTAGTAATGCCTAGTGGGTTTAATTTCGGCCTAAATTCATGATTCAGATAGGAAAATTTAAGTGCCTTGGTTTATAGCCTACATGTGTTTATGAATAAAAAAACTGGGAAGGAGTAAATCCCCAAAAGTGTCTTCTTTTTTTAAGAACAATCACTGGATGTAAGTTGCTAACATTAAGGAAGTTAATGAAGTCACAGATAATTAAGTTAAAGAAAACTCCCATTCCTAGTTGAACAAAGTTACTTGAATTCATATTAATCTCTCCCGATAGTCTTCTGATTACTGTTGTAGAATTTTCTCTCTTATTACTGAAGGTCGGGTCCTCCTCCTGAGCTCATGAACATGATTGCATCACTTCCTGACTCTGAAAATTTACATTGTCAACTTTCCTTTTTCTTTTTTGTGTATTCAAGCTGTTCCTCAACTTGATTTTTTTCCCCACACTATTTAAAAGTACTCAAGTTTCACTTCCTCAAAAAATTCTTTTTTTTTTTTTTTTTGGCCAAACTTCCTATGAAAGCCAGTTACAAAATTCTCACCTCTTAAGCAGCTATACTTGGTGCTCCATTTTTTCACTTCTAAATACCCTCAATCTAGTTGAGAAAACAAAAATAATCGAATGGAACCAGACAAAAATAAATAGAAGTTCCCTATTCTATTCAGTACCTCAGTGGAGGTCTATTAAGTCTTCTGAATTGTTGATTTAAGTAATTAGGATTTATTTAAGTAACAGGATTTTGGTACCCTAGAGCCATTCATTATAGACATTGGTATATAGCAACAAGGAAATTAAGAATATTTTAAGTGTATCCAAGAGTTCTCCCAACTGTCCCTATAATAACTTCAAAAAAATAATAAAAAATTTAAAAAAAGATGATAAAGCTATGTTGGAAATAGCACCTGCTGTTGTAAGAAAAATTCTGACTATTTCTAAGATAAACCCTCTTGGGGTTTAAATAAAACCCCCTTTACTGAGAAAATAATAATTTACACAGTGTTGTAGTATTGATAATTAACAAAGTTAGAATTATAAATCAACAATATAATTCCAGAGCAATAATATAGTTCTAGAGCATTACATCCTTAACATGACACTAAAATTACTAGTATGGGATTTAAATATTTTTTTGAAAGATAGATAGATAAAAATGTGAAAAGAGATAATTGGACCAATACTTTAGCAAAGTAGCTTTATATATATATATAAAGCTATTTAAAGTTTATTTCATTGAGGGATGCCTGGGTGACTGTCAGTTAAGTGCCCAAGTCTGAGTTTCAGGTCATAATCTCATGGTAATGAGATCCATGGTGCTCAGGACAGAGATGGCCTGGAATTCTCTCTCTCCCTCTACCCTTCCCCCCACTCATATTTACATTTTCTCTCAAATAAATAAAATCTTTAAAGCAAAAAAAGTTTATTTTATTCAAACCCATAATCCTATTAATGAATTTATCCTATTGATATGTGGCAAAGGCAAACAAGGAGAGAGATAGTACAGAGATAGTCACAAAATAGCACTGTTTATAATAGCAAAAAAAAAAAAGAAAAAGAAAAAAAATTATTTTCATCATCTATACTGGGGCTGATGAAACTATATGTGGAATATTATGCAGTTATTTAAAAAACAAAAGATGTTAAAAGACCCAGAAAATGTTGATATCTTTATATATAACAGCTATATATTCTTACTTTATATTTCATAAATTATATATACTATAAAATATAGAGATAAATAAGAAGATTAATTATATTTGAGGATAATAATATTTGAAGTTGAGGGTTTCAAGAAGAAAAATTTTTAAATTTTTAAATCTAAAAAAAATTTAAATTTTTAAATATAAAAATTTTTAGATTTTTAAATTTAAAAAATTTTAAATTTTAGATTTTTAAATTAAAAAAATAAATTTTTAAATTTTAAAATTTTTAATTTAAAAAATTTCTAAATTTTATCATTATTATTTTAATAATTACTAGTTTATGTAAAATAACTTTTTCTAGTTCAAGTTTAAATTTATTTTGTAAAATGTTTATCCTACATTTGAACTATATCCCTAATGATGAAGAAAATGTTACTTAAAAGTCATCTTGAATTACCATAGAAAGCCCTTTCACCAGAACAAACTGAACCTGGCAGAAAGCCCTTAAAAATGTTAGTGTAAAATTTTGCCCTGACCACTTGTACAGCTAAGATAATTTCTTCAAAAGAGCCTTGTCATTCTGTTCTGACATATAAAGAATTTGGAAGTCATTACTTTACTCCCACAATAACAAACAAAGTTGAAAAAGTGCAACTCAACAATTCCTCTCAGATCTGTCAGTGAACAGAAGTCAAAGGAAAAAAAATCACTGTCCAGAAAACATGAGAAATAGATGAATACAGCAGCTTGCTAGGTGCAGAACCCACTGGAGCCAGTCACTGGTAGAAAAGCGTGGAGCACTGGGTGTGGGGAATGGGGAATGAATCTTGAAACACTGGAAAAAAAAAATTTTAGTAACAATAAAAAAAAAATACCAAATATAGAAATACTTAAACTGATGAATGGCCAGAGACAGAGTGTGCACTAACCTAAGAATTCAAAGCACCCCAGGACCCAGTGCTGGGAGAATCCTTATGGTCCAGGAGCCTATGTGTCCTGGCAAAAGTTGGTAAAACTCTTCTTTTCCTTTGGACCAGTAGACAGGATAAGTAACCTTTTAAAAGTATGTCCAGGAGAAAAGAAACCCTTTGGAAATATGCCAGCCTACAAGGTTTTGTTCTCTGTAAGCAAGTCCTACCTCAGAAAATCTACTTTACTTTTACTGGAGTCTTGTATGACCTGGGGATTGGGGGAGGGAAGAAATGGAATTTAAAAAGCAATAGCACACTCTAGCTTTTCTGTTCCACATAAGGGGTTAAAAAGGCTTAAAAATTCTTTGGAAGGTCACAAATAAGGGACCTTGGCTGATTCAAAAAACATAGATTTAATCATAAGATAATTAAACACCTCACCTCCTCATTACCTTACCTCTACATCAAAAAGACTGACTTGAATGACCACTGAGACAGTTGCAACACACATATTCTATTTTTAATTTATTTAAAAATTTTATTTATTAATCTTAAAATTCCAGTATAAAATATGAATTTATAATAAGAGGGTAATGTCTATTATCACCTAGAAAAATAGTAACAACAAAATACTCAAATTATTTTAAAAATAGAAAAAACACAATTAATTTATTAACACTTTTAAAGGTTTAAGGGCTTTATTATTCTTTTTGTTTAAGATTTTATTTATTTATTTATTTATTTATTTATTTATTATTGTTTTTATTACATTGTTTTATTTTTTCAGTGTTCCAAGATTCATTGTTTATGCCCCACACTCAGTGCTCCATCCAATACATGGCCTCAATACCCCCACCAGACTCACTCATCCCCTTACCACCTCCCCTCCAAGATCCTCAGTTAGTTTCTGAGTCCAAAGTCTCTCATGTTTCATCTCCCTCCCCGATTTACCCCACTTCCCATTTCCTTTTCTTCTCCTACTGTCCTCTATATTACTCCTTATGCTCCACAAGTAAGTGAAACCATATGATATTTGACTTTCTCCACTTGACTCATTTCATTCAACATAATCTCCTCCAATCCCGTCCATGTTGCTACAAAAGTTGGGTATTCTTTTCCTTTCTGATGGAGGCATAATATTTTATTGTATATATGTGCCATATCTTCTTTAGCCATTCATCTGTTGAAGAGCACCTTGGCTCTTTCAATAGTTGGCAATTGTGGCCATTGATGCTATGAACATTGGAGTACATATGTCCCTTCTTTTCACTACATTTGTATCTTTGGGGTAAATACCCAGTAGTGCAATTACAGAGTCATATGGTAGCTCTATTTTTAATTTTTTAAGGAATCTCCACACTGTTTTCTGAATTAGCTGCACCAGCTTACATTCCCATCAACAGTGTAAGAGGGTTCCCCTTTCTCCACAGCCTCTCCAGCACTTGTTTCCTGACCTGTTAATTTTAGCCATTTTGACTGGTGTAAGGCGATAGGTATCTCAATGTGGTTTTGACTGAATTTCCCTGATAGTTAGTGATGACAAACATTTTTTCATGTGTCTATTAGCCATTTGCATGTCTTCTATAGAGAAGTGTCTCTTCATATCTCTTGCCCATTTTTTATTGGGATGATCCTTATTTTGGTTATTGAGTTTGAGGGGTCTTTATAGATCTTGGATATCAGCCCTTTGTCTGTAGTGTCATTTGCAAATATCCTCTCTCATTCTGTGGATTGCCTCTTTGTTTTGTTGACTATTTCCTTTACTGTCCAGAAGCTTTTTTTTATTTTGATGATGTCCCAAAAGTTCATTTTTCGCTTTTGTTTCCTTTGCCTTTAAAGATGTGTCTTGAAAGAAATTGTGGTGGCCGATGTTGAAGAATTTACTGCCTATGTTCTCCTCTAGGATTTTGATAGATTCCTGTCTCACGTTGAGGTCTTTCATCCATTTTGAGTTTATCTTTGTGTGTGGCATAAGAGAAGGGTCTAGTTTCATTCTTCTATATGTAGCTGTCCAATTTTCCCAGAACCATTTATTGAAGAGATTGTCTTTTTCCACTGGATATTTTTTCCTCCTTTGTCAAAGATTATTTGACCTTAGAGTTTTGGGTTCATATCTGGACTCTTTACTCTGTTCCATTGGTCTATATGTCTGTTTTTGTGCCAGTACCATGCTGTCTTGGTGATCACAGCTTTGTAATAAAGCTTAAAATCAGGTAACTTGATGCCCCCAGCTTTGTTTTTCTTTTTCAACATTTCCTTAGTGATTCGGTGTCTTTTCTGGTTCAATATAAGTTTTAGAATTGTTTGTTACAGCACTTTGAAAAATGTTGGTGGAATTTTGATTGGGATGGCATTGGAAGTACAAATTCCTCTGAGCAGTACAGACATTATAACAATGTTTATTCTTCTGATCCATGAGCATGGAATGCTCTTCCATCTTTTCGTGTCTTCTTCAATGTCCTTCATGAGTGTTCTGTAGTTCTGCAAGTACAGATTCTTAACTACTTTGGTTAGGTTTATTCCTATGTATCTTGTGGGTTTTGGTGCTATAGTAAATGTAATCAATTCTCTGATTTCCCTTTATATATTTCCATTGTTAGTGTATAAGAATGCAACTGATTTCTGTGCATTGATTTTATATCTTGCCACATTACTGAATTATTGTATTCTAGAGGTTTGGGGATAGAGTCTTTTGGGTTTTCCATATAAAGTATCATGTCATCTGCAAAGAGGGAGAGTTTGACTTTTTTGCCCATTCGAATACCTTTTATTTTTTTGTGTTGTCTGATTGCTATTGCTAGGACTTCTAACACTCTGTTGAACAATAATGTTGAGAATAGGCGTCCTTGTCTTGTTCCTGATCTCAACGAGAAGGCTGTCAGTTTTTCCCCATTGAGAATGATATTCGCTGTGGATTTTTTTTGTAGATAGATTTTATGAGGTTGAGGAAGTTTCCCTCTATCCCTATACTTTGAAGAGTTTTAATCAGTAATGGATGCTGTATTTTGTCAAATGCTTTTCCTGCATCAATTGAGAGGACCATGTGGTTCTTCTCTCTTCTCTTATTGATTTGTTCTATCACATTGATTGATTTGCTAATGTTGAACCACCCTTGCATCCCAGGGATAAATCCTATCTGGTTGTGATGGATAATCTTTTTGATGTACTGTTGGATCCTATTAGGTAGGATCTTATTGAGAATTTGGCATCATATTCATCAGGGATATTGGTCTGAAATTCTCCTTTTTGATGGGATCTTTGTCTGGTTTGGGCATCAAAGTAATGCTGACTTCATAGAAAGAGTCTGGAAGTTTTCTTCGAAGTTATTCTTCAAAAAAAATAGTTTTTGAAACTATTTCAGGAGAATAGGCATTATTTCTTCTTTGAATGATGGTAAAGTTGGTAGAAGTCCCCAGGGAATCCATCAGGTCCTGAGCTCTTGTTTTTTGGGAGGTTTTGGATCACTACTTCAATCTCGTTACTAGATATTGGTCTATTCAGATTGTCAATTTCTTCCTGTTTCAGTCTTGGAAGTTTATAGGTTTCCAGGACTGCATCCATATCTTCTACATTGTTTAACTTATTGGCATATAAATGTTGATAGTAATTTCTGATGATCGTTTCTATTTCCTTGGTATTAGTCATGATCTCTCCATAATCCTATTAATTTGGGTTCTCTCCCTTTTCTTTTTGGTTAGTTTGGCCAATGATTTATCGATCTTATTAATTCTTTCAAAGAACCACTTTCTAGTTTCATTGATGTGTTCTATTGTATCTCTAGTTTCTAATTCGTTGATCTCTGCTCTAATCTTAATTATTTCCTGTCTTGTGTGTGGGGTTGGCTTAATTTGTTGTTGATTTTCCAGTTCTTTAAGGTATAAAGAGTGTTGGTGTATTCAGGATTTTTTAATTTTTTTTGTGTGAGGCTTGGATGGCTATGCATTTCCCACTTAGGACTGCCTTTGCTGTAGCCCATAGGCTTTGGATCAATGTGTCTTATTCACATTCCATGTAATGTTTAAGTTCTTCTTTGATTTCCCGGTTGATCCAAACATTCTTGAGGGGGATAGTCTTTAGCTTCCAAGTGTTTGAATTTCTTCTGAAATGTTTCTTGTGGTTGAGTTCCAGTTTCACGGCATTGTGTTCAGAGAATATGCAGGGAATAATCTCAGTCTTTTGCTATTGGTTGAGCCCTGATTTGTGACCTAGTATGTGGTCTATTCTGGAGAAAGCCCCATTTCAACACACATGTTCTATTTAAGCAGGATTTTCTAGAGAACTCCAAACACAATGGGGCAGATAAAAATTAGAATGCTAGAGGAAACTAAAGCCTCTGGCACTTACAGCAATGCAAACATTTAATATACCCTGATTCACAGACAGATAAATATTAAACCCCACATTAAAGGCCACTTCACTTAGGTTTCTATACTCAATATATGATGTCCATATTTTAATGAATGTTTACCAGGGATGCTAAAAAGGAAGAAAAAAAAAAAAAGCCTGTAAAGAAAAAGTAATATCAAAATCATACATAGTATATGGCAGAGATTTGGAAATTTATCAGACCAGGAATTTATTTTTTTAAGATTTTATTTTATTTATTTGACAGAGAGAAACACAGCCAGAGAGGAAACACAAGCAAAGGGAGTGAGAAAGGTAGAAGCAGGCTTCCCGCCAAGCAGGCAGCTGATGTGGGGCTCTCGATCCCAGGTCTCTGGGATCATGACCTGAGCCGAAACAGTCGGTTAATCAACTGAGCCACCCAGGCCCCCCTGGACCAGGAATTTAAAACAACTGTGATTAACATTCTAAAGGGTCTAATGTTAAAAAAAAAAAAAAAAGAGAAAATTTGGCAACATGAAAGAACAAATACATAATGTAAGTAGAAGACATGCAAACTCTACAGAAGAATCAAAAGTAAATGTTAACAAATGCACTGAGAAGTATGATGTTGCACACCTCAAGCTAATGTAACACTGGGGGTCAACTCTACTTTAATAAACAAATGCTCAAAAATATTTTAAAAAGTATTGTTGAAATAAAGAATGCCCTGATGAGCTCATAAGCAGACTAAAAATAGCAAAGGAAAGAATTTGTGAATTTGAAATAAGTAAGTAGATTTACCCAAACTGAAATCTGAAGAGTAAAACAAAAGAAAACAAAACAGAACAACAACAACAAAAAAAAACAGAATATGCAACAATTCTTTATGATGCTGTAATGGTAAATTCATGACATTAAGCATTTGTCAAAACTTATGCAACTGGGGGGCACCTGGGTGGCTTAGTTGGTTAAGCGACTGCCTTTGGCTTGGGTCATGATCCCGGAGTCCCAGGATTGAGCCCCACATTGAGCTCCCTCTCAGCTGGAAGCTTGCTTCTCGCTCTCTCACTCCCCTTGCTTATGTTCCTTCTCTGGCTGTGTTTCTCTCTGTCAAATAAATAAATAAAATCTTAAAAAAAGAAAACAAGCAACTGAACAACACAAAAGATGAATATAATATAATATAATCCAGGATTTTTAGTTAATGATAAAGTATCAATATTGGTTCATCAATCCTAACATCTATGCCACACTATTGAAACTAATGCAAGATGTTCTAACAGAGGAAAAAGTGAGGTGTAGGGAGAGAAAAAAGATGAAATCTCAATATATCTTCAGCTCAATATTTCTGTAAACATAAAGCTCATAAAAAGTAACAAATTTCAAAACTGCTTGTCATGTACACAATAAAAAATAACTTTTTACATTATCAGCTCTTTCTTTTGTTTTGTTTTTTTTCCTTATTCTTCTTTCCTTCATTCTCTCCTTACCCTTTACCTTAATCTAGAAACAGCAAAGCATCAGTTGGAAAAAAAAGTCAACATTTATCCCTAAATGTCATAATGTTAATTATATATTCTCCTAGGTTTTAATTATGCTTTTTATTTTAAAAATATCTTAAAATTTTAAATATTTAGGCAAGCTAGCTTTATTACCTAAGTTTTCATTATTAAGATAATCGATTAAAAAGTATCTTTCAAAATCTTATATTAATGAAGAAAGTGTAAATCAGTTACTGCAAAAATATTTAGGTTTGCATAAATTACAAGTCACTTAATATAAGACACTCAATATTATTTTCAATTACTTATCACAGTCAGAAGCCTGGGCAGATTTCTCTCACTGGCTAAACATGCAAAGTTAAAGATAATGCCTCCAAAGAAGAACTTTAAGAAAATGGTGTACATCTGTCATCCACTCTCATGATTTGTTAGCTTAGAAATTACAAGACCAAGACATTCCTGAAGTCAAATCATATAATTAGGAACACCTAAAATTCCCAAATTAACTGTAGGGTGTATAGTTAACTAGGTGCTAGAATCAATTTCGTGACAATTTAAAAATTTTGATTTATTTGTGATTATTTGTTGAATGTTTACCTTTCTCTATAGTGTGTACATGTCACAAGATTAGGACCTATTCAAATTTTGTTCACCAAATATGTATTCACTCATGAATAATTAAATATTCTATTTTTATGAATTTCTTTAATATGAAAAGGTGTTTCATTGTGTAGAGATAGGTACAGACTTACAGGCAAAGCATTTTTACTACACAGACACACTACAAAATGAAGTATGTCAGTTAAATAATATCAGACATAAACTTTTTTTTTTTTTTAAGATTTTATTTATTTATTTGATAGAGAGAAACACAGCTAGAGAGGGAACACAAGCAGAGGGACTGAGAGAGGGAGAAGCAGGTTTCCTGCAGAGCAGGAAGCCCGATGTGGGGCTCGATCCCGGGTCTCCAGGATCATGACCTGAGCCGAAGGCAGTCGCTTAACCAACTGAGCCACCCAGGCACCCCTAGACATAAACTTTTTTTAAGATTTTTTTTTTAATAATAAGAGAGAGAGGACATGAGCAGGGGCAGAACAGAGGCAGAGGGAGGAACAGGCTGCCTGCTGAGTGGGGAGCCCAATGCGGGGCTTGATTCCAGGACCCTGAGATCATGACCTGAGCTGAAGGCAGTCATTTAACCAATTGAGCCACGCAGGTGTCCCTCAGACATAGATCTTCTTATTCTAGGATGTTATCTATAATTCTTGAACTATTAACTATAGATTATTAAATATGAGATATCTGTAATATCAAATAGCAATTGTGGATAAACTCATAAGATACCAGAATTGCTAAGCATTCCTTTTGTTTTGTATTGTTTTGTTTGTCTTGTTTTATGTGCTCACTTTGGCAGCACATATACTAAAATTGGAATGTTTGTTTTGTTTTACGTTAGTTACTTTTTTTTTAATTTTGAGATAAATGTGGATGCATGTAGTGATAAAGAATAATACAGAGATCCTGTGTACCCTTTTTCCACTTTCCATTATGGTAATAGCTTGCAAAACCACAGTACAATACCACAGCCAGAATATTGACATGATAGAGTCAAGCTATAGATATTTCCAAAACATGACAATCTCTGCTAGTCACCATTACAGCCACACCCACTTCCTTCCACCCTACCCTACCTGTGACAACCACTAATGTGTTTGTTTCTACAGTTTTGTTGTTTGAAAGACATCATGTTAAGGAAATCTAATGAGTAATGATATTGAACAAACTTTCATGTGTTTATTTAACATCTGTATGTCTTTTCCAGTAAAATGTCTATTTGTGTCTTCCACCTCTGGTCTAATTAGACTGCTTTCATTTTCACTGTTGAGTTTTGAGAGTTTATACATTCTAGATACTAGTTCTTTGTTGGATATCTAGTTAGCAAATATCCCCTGCCCCATTCTATAGCTTGTCTTTTTATCTTCCTTTTTTTCTTTAATTTAAATTCAGTTAATTAATGTATAATGTATTATTTGTTTCAAGGGTACAGATCTGTGATTCTTCAGTCTTGTGTAATACCCAGTGCTCATTACAGCACATACTCTCCCCAATGTCCATCCCCCCGTTACCTCATTCCCCTAACCCCCTCCCCTCCAGCAACCTTTTGTTGGTTCCTGAGTATTCTTTTTATCTTTAGTGCAGCTTTGCTGTTCTGAGTATACTGTTTTAATGCAAATAATTCCTTAAAATGTTAAAATAAAAATTTAAATTATTTGGAAAAGACTAATGATGGAGTATTAGATTTATTCTCTGTACTCTCTAGATTTTGTAATTGAGCACATTTGTTTCAGTATAACTACAGGAACATTAAAAATAAAGTAATTTTTCACCTCTGTCTTTCTGAGGGCAGGACTTCTTGCCTTCTGTTTCCATAATAATGGGGTGGATCTTTCATTCATCACCATCACAATGAGTTAAACTAAAAGGATAGTTAAAACAAAGTTCATAAAAGTGATAAACACATTCACTAAGCATTTAGACCAAAATATAATTGGCATTTGTACATCTTAGGTTGACTAATTAAAAAAAATATAATCATGTCCACTTAGAACCTGTGAATATAATCTTATTTGGAAATAGGGTATTCACATATGTAATCATGTTAAGATGAGGTCATGCTAAATTAGGCCCTTATCCAATGACTGATGTCCTTATTAGAAGAGGAAAATTTGGACACACACATACAGGGGAGAAGGCCAGGTGAACAGGAAGGCAGAGACTGGAGTGATACATATAGAAGCCAAAGAATTCCAAGGTGATTGGAATTGAAGGTGATTACAAGAATTTAGGAGAGACACATGGAATAGATTCTCTCAGAACTTTCAAAGGGAGCATGGACCTGCTGACACCTTGATTGCAGACATCTAGTTTCCAGAACTTTGAAGAATAAATTTCTACTGTCTTAAGTTACCTAGTTTTTGGTAATTGATTATGGTAGCCTTAGAAGACAAATGGAATATTTTATCAACTATGCAGTAAATTGTTATTGGTCACTGACAAATTGCAAATATCATTTATTTCCAAGTCTTTATACTTGGTCTAATGTATTTTATTCTTTGCCGTAGTAAGGTTCTTGAAGTTTACCACCAGCTTACCTGCATAAAGTACCAAACGTATGTATTCTAAACATAGTTTTCATTTCTTTGAAGTACAGTAAAAATTTAGAGTACAAACAAAATAGAGATATTTTAAAATGTTTCTAGATTTTTTTTTCTTTTTAAATTCTTTATCTATTTCCTTCATTTAAAAAATATATCTGGCTATATCTCTAATATAGGCATTTCTAATAAGGCAAAAATATTTTTAAATTAAATATATTTTAACAAACTTGCTCTTTTAGTTTCTCAAAAAATTAGTTTAACTTAGTATTCAAAGAAACTATTTCTGCAACTATTTTTTGTCCTCATTTTTCAGCAATCAAATTATATAATTATAACATCAGATGTGACTGGAATAAGTAGGATTTGAAGCAAACATCATTGACTCTTAGTAAACATACAAATGACGGGTGGGAGTGTAGCATATACTACATGGTCGGGGCATCAATCAGTCTGTGGTACAAAGGAAACACAGTCTGATGTTCTTGGAATAAGATTATGTGGAGGCCAGTTGGAAGAGTGACTCCTATTATCTTCTGTGTAAGTCTCTGTGGCAATAACATTTATTCATGTATCTTTATACTCTATTGAGTGTGAAAGAAAGGAAGAGATTCCTACCCTGTCTATGAAAATATCATGCCTAGAGTGCCTGAAACATAGTAGACATTCATTTAAGTATTTGGTAAAGGAATAAATCAATAATCAATGATGAATGAACGAAGTGGTTTATTTAGAGAAACACTACCAATGATAGTAATTATTATCTAAAGACAATTGGTAGGGAGGGACTTTTAAATAGAAACAACATTTTTCCCTTCTGGTTATAATAAAGGACACCTGTGCCCATTATCAAACTATTTTTTTCTTTCTCTAAGTTTTACTTAGAATTAACATTCTTTGTGTGGGTGAGAATTCCTATCATAGAAAGATCTCCATCAGAGACTTACTAAAACAGAACAGAGTTCATAGAAATTGAGGGTTTCCTGTATTTGGAAATTAAGAATTACAAGATAAGAAAAGAATAGAAAGATTCCAGGAATTGGTCTTGAAAGTTGATAAAGATTACTTCACTAATATTAATAAAACCATACAATTTTGATTGCTCAGAATTACTAAACTAATTACAGAGCTATTACCTTTTGTTTGCCCTATGTGACTGATGCTTTTTTATATCTCTCCTGATGATAGCTCCAGGAGAGAAAGCTTGTCTTCTGAAACAAGTCACTGTACCTTCTGTTTTTCTTCTCCTATGGTATTAACACATTATATCTTTATGGCCAATGTTTATATCTGCAGAAGTCTTGCAGCCCTAGCAACCTCAGCTTTGGAGGTGACTTGGGCTACCTGAATATAATTCAAACAGCCTGTAAAGGACTTTATTTTTCTTAAGGAGTTATCTGATCCATGTCTGATTTTATGGAAGAAATTTGAAAAGTTCAGCTAGCTTTCCTCCCTCTCAAGCAGATCCACTGAAGTGTTGAAAAAAGAGATTCTACTTTCACAGATTAAATCCTTGTCTTAGGAAAGACAGATTGATGCTCAAATATTTTTCAGTAATTTCTTGAAAAATTACTTAAAAGTGCTCTTCATATTGAGAGGTTATTGATAATTTATTAAAAGTTCACATGCTGTACGTCAAACTAAAATTTCAAGGTCTAATAGTGAAGTGAGAGACTCATACATTAATGTGTCAACAGTGATATCTTTTCCTTCATCCCACAGACCTCACACCAAATGTATACAGCCTTAAAAAAAAAAAAAAGAAAAAAAAAGAAAAAAAAAAGGAAAACCGGATCATGAAGTATTTATGGTTTACATATTTTTCAGCTTCCTTTTTGGAAATAGGTAGCATCAGTGCAATGAAGTATTAAGGAAAATGCAATGAGAAAGTTTCGCCAAGATTACCATTTTTAGCATGCTAATAGCTATAATCTTAAACTGTAAAGTTGTTCCCCAGAACTCCTGAAGAGTTATGCTGCCATCTATTGACAATGCAGATGTCTTTTAAATGCCTAGATGGTGCAAGAAAACAAAATTTTATTACAAAATATGTCTTTGGGAAATGAGTGTTTCTAAAATACCTACTTTGTATGGTGAATATATGATATTTGAAATTATTTGTAATACATTATTAACTTTTCTTTTTTAATATAGAAAGGGCTTATTAACAAATTATCTTCTACTAGGAAATTTATTGAATGTTGTGGAGATTTTAGAGCACTACAGTCAGCAATTTGCAAGAGTTAATGTATTAACCGAATCTGTGTTTATGCATCAGGATATTGTTATGCTATATTTACTACATTCAATTGAATGGGATTAACATTCACTGTTAGGAATGTAACACAGCATTTTAAAAAGTTAAATAAGACTTCAGCAAATTGGCTATTTAGAAAAAGAACAAATATATGTGATCAAATACTATAGATAAAAAGCATTTTACCAATTTTCTTTTTATTATTTCAAGACATATTACATTAAGATAAAAAGCACCTGTATTTTATGCCTTCTGAAACAGAAACCTCCCAATGGTTTCCAAAGACAGCCTGTGGTTAGACAGTTAAAATGTACATCATTATTTTGAATCTCGGCCAATACAACGTTGAGAAAAGCCCGTTTGAGAATATTCCTCTCCTCTTTTTCTGGTAAAACATTCAATATGTCAAATATTTGGTATAACAGAATGTTAAATGGAGTAAAAATACATAAATATACCACTGCTTCTACTTCCATAGTTGAAAATAGCAGGTAATTGCTTATCCTGGTGGACAAATACAGTTCCCATTGACTAGGAAAAGTGCTTAATACAATATTGTGGCTTGAAGATGTTCTGTTTGAGACCGTAGATGTATAGTGAGAAGTACCAAAGTAGGCAAGGATTCCTGAATATTCCCGGAGGAGATGATCAATATTCCCCAACTTTATCCAGAGTAACTCTACTCAGACTAAGGACCAGAATATGGGAGTTAACAGAGAGAGCGAAGAGACTGGTGAATTAATGTCAACACAAAGGACCTAAGTACTGGTGATAGACAGTTGGTAGCTAGACTTGAAGTCTTTCTGGACTCTGTCCACTCTGAATTAGGGTCATATTCCATTGAGTCTTGATTAAGCATGGAATGTAAATTGAAAGAGCTATGACCTTGAACTCCTGTATTAACAAGGACATCTCTAGAGCAGCAAACAAGTATCTGGTAAACTGGGCAGGACAGGACTCTACAGTGCCAAGCACTGAGAGCAGCTAGAGAATTGGAGCTCAAGTGCTAGAGGACTCAAGAATATTTCTGTTCCATCCTTTTTCCTTAGCATTATAGAAGTGACCGTGCCTCACCACCTTGCACAACATGAAATGAGAAAATTCTCAAGATTATTCAAAAATTCAGTTAGTGAAAACCTGAAGAGGGGGGATATTGGACTTTCTAAAGATAAAGATATGTTGGAGCTTAAGTGCAAATTTGAAGGAGGTGGGGAGGAAGATGTGCCTGTATTTGCATTTCATACTGGTAAGGTAATTCATTTTGTGTTCTGTAATGATGGAAAAATACAAAGAACAAAAGATGAATAATGCATGGTGTATAAAATATAAACCAAGGGCAAATGGGACCCAAAATATTTGCATAGCACTGATGCATAGTGATGCTGGCATTATATAACATCACTGGGAAAATTTTATCCAACATTAACTGGTGTTACCACATACAGGGGTTCTGGAACAAGTGCATCTGCTCTGAGGACTCTGTTCCCTAAAATAGAAAATACAATGGTTTTGCTCTGTTCTTTTTTTTCTTTTCACCCCACTCTTTAGCCTCCTATTTGTGATCTATATTATGACTTCTTCATGAACTCACTATATTATATAATTACACCTACATTCTATTTTATGCTGAGTCAACATTGTTTAACCATCATTTCTTTTTTTTTTAAGATTTTATTTATTTATTTGACAGAGAGAGAGATCACAAATAGGCAGAGAGGCAGGCAGAGAAAGAGGGGGAAGCAGGCTCCCCACTGAGCAGAGAGCCCACTGTAGAACTCAATCCCAGGACCCTGAGATCATGATCTGAGCCGAAGACAGGGGCTTAACCCTCTGAGCCACCCAGGCACCCCTAAACCATCATTTCTAATAAAATATAATAATAAAATCATGTTTTTATCAATAATTACATCTATATCAAAAATGGCCTCTGATATGACTTGCCATGAAGTATTTAATTTTCTATTCTGTCTAAACAATGAAATAATCATGAGAAATGAGCTTATTTCACTCAACTAAATTTATATATTTGTTTGTTTGTTTGTTTTAAAACTACCATATACTTCACTTCAAAGTACTGGAAATAAAGCAATATACCTATCATTAAACCTTTTTGGTTTGACTACTGGTGAATATATGTATGTATCTGAAATGCAGTGTTGATACTTAAATGATAATTTGAAGAGATAGATGGTAAAGACTATAGGACACTACAAAAATATTGGTGTTGTAATACTAGATTGCCTTTATTCTCATGGATAATTTAGAGTGAAACTATACAATTTATCTCAGAAGGAATAAAGTAGAAATCTTAAGATACTGATTAACGTGGTAGGACTTCTATTGCTTTTATTTGATCCATCATCAGTTTCTAGTGGAAAGAAAGTGACTGTGACCAGCAAAGTTGACAGCACTTCTAACAATATCAACCCCTTTAAGGTTTATGTTCAATTTTTCCAATTGCACCTGCACACTAGAGGAATAAATATATTCATTTTTTACATTTAATTTATTCTGAAAAGAAAGATTTAACTAAGACATGCTTGAACATTTCTTTGTTTCAAAGAAATGATACAGTTATAAATTTGGAACTGATTGAAAGATTTCCACCTAAAGATACCTTAATGTAATCCCTTCAATAATTACCATTATAATCACTATGATTTAATAATACTAAGAAGCCAAATTTTCTAAGTTCTCAGCTATAATTTAGGTGGAATTAACACACTTTTGGAAGTTTTGGCAGTCTAACAGGTCTAGTTTTACAATACTGTCAAAAACAATTTGTCCTAGTAGAAAATCACGAACTTTGAATTCAATCCAAAATTGATCCAAATCCCAGCCCACCCATTTACTAGTTGAATGAGCTTCATCAAGTTCAAAAATACCTAAGCCTCAACCTTCTCATCCCTATAATTCCTCCAAGAATTAAAGATAACACATGCTATCTGATGTGGGTAGAGGTCAATATTTGGAAGCTGTGATAATTTTGAATGCAGAGTGACTCAGTTTTATTCTTTATCCAAAAATCATTGTTTTGGAGATTTAAACCTTGGCAGTGACAATTATTTTCCTAACAAAGTTAGGTAATAAGCAAGACTGACTTGCAATTTCTGTTTGTACAGGATAAGAAAGGGAGTTCTGGTCCACATTAGAGATTGTTCAAGGCAATTCTCAGAAGAAACATCACAGTTGATTTGCATGTTCTCCAGGTTGGAACAAACCTTCTATTTTTCTTAAAATAAAATGTAAATTCTAGATGCTAATATTGGCATTGCTTTATAAAGCAATATTTTATTTAAAAATATGCATAGCCTAAACAATAAGTGCTCAGATGGTAGAACCAGGATATCTGAGTTTGGATTCTGTTTTCATCTGGGTTCTTCAGAGACAAAGGACCAGTTAGAAGATTATCTATCTATCTATCTATCTATCTATCTATCTATCTATCTATCATCTATCTATCATCTATCTATCTATCTATCTATCTATCTATCTATCTATCTATCATCTATTTATCATCTTTCTATCATCTATCTGTATCTATCATCTATCTAGCTATCTATATCTAGCTATCTATCATCTATCTATCTATCATCTATCTATCATCTATCATCTATCATCTATCATCTATCTATCAATCAAGCTATTATCATCTATTTAGAAAAACACTTGTTATAAAATATTGAGTCCTACGATTTAGAGTCTGGCCAATCCACAGTCTGTGCTCTGCAAGCTGGAGACCAAGGAAAGCCTGCCATAGAGTTTGAAGGTTTTAGAACTGACAAGCCAACAGTGTAGATTCCAGTCAAGTTCTAAAGGTCTGAGAGCAGGAGCACCAAGGGCAGGAGACTATGATGTCCCAGCTGAAATAGAGTGTGAATTTCCCCAACTTTTTTGTTCCACTCAGGACCTCAGTAGATTAGGTGATGCCACTCACACCGGGGAGGACAATCTACTGTGCTCAGACTATCCAATCAAATACAAATCCCTTCCAGAAACATCTTCACAAAGGTTCCCAGAAATAATGTTTAACCAGATATCTAGTCATTTCACAAGCCAGATATCAAAATTAGCTATCACAGCTTCTAAATCTGCTACTTCTTAGCTCTGGGCTCTGTAATGCCAACCATTTACTTTAATGTTCTGTGCTTCAGCTTCTTCACCTGTGAAGTAGACAGAATAAAATAGTGTGAGGCATTAATCAGTTAATATTATTGCTATAGTAATATTTATCCTATATTTATTAATAGCAAATGCTCAATAAGTGCCAGCTAGTACCAATTTTATATTTTATTTTTCTTCAGTATTTTGGTCTGTTTCCTCCAAGAAGTCAGGAATACAGGAAATACAGGAAAATTTCTAACTGGCAGTCAGGAAATAGGAAATATAGAAAAACTAGAATGTTACTGACTATAAAAACAGTTTCCGGTATATTGATTTATAGTATTCTTATAATTTATACATAGAAATGACCACTTATGAATTCATTCACTATCTACAGTACTGTTTTTCCTTTGTTAATAAAAATGTTTTATTTTCGAATTTTTTAAAAAACAAAGTAACATTTTATTCCATTCTTACTTTAATCTTATAGAGCAGTCATACGTTCACTTCTTAAATTTATCAAATTTGAGAATGGAATGAAGATATGGAAGAAAGCAGCCATGAAGAGAGAAGATGGGTACTGGGACTGGGTGCTGTGAGAGACCCATCATCTCCTCCTTGGATGGCCCTGTTGCTGTTTTCACTAGTGTCCATGTGTTAACAAATCCCCGAGAGACCTCCTTCTCAATCTCATTGCCCAATGGTTAATGTTCCCTTCTTATTAAAATGTAATCTGGTGTATATAATACATTTTAATATATTAAGAACAGAACCATCTGGTACTAAAGATAATAAACATATTAAGCTTAATGGTACCCACTCCCCAAAGATAAATCCAGGTCCTAATCTCTGAAACCTGTGAATATTACCTTGTATAATAAAATATGCAATTAAATTGAAGGTTTTAAAAAGAAGAACATATCCAAGATTATCCTGGTCAGCCTTAACTCAAATAAAAAGTGTTCTTATAAGAGTGAGGCAGAGGAAGATTTGAGAGAGAGAAGAGGAGGAGATAATGTGACCATGAAGGCAGATACTGAAGTTACATGGTCATAGGTCCAGGAATGCCAACAGCTCCTGAAGTTTGAGACAGAACAGAACCTTCTCTAGATTCTTTAGAGGGGATGTGGCCTTGGTGATACCTTGACCTCAGGCATCAGGTCTCCCCAAAACTGTGAGAGTAAATTTTTGCTGTTTTAAGTCAAGATTGTAGTGATTTGTTTTGCAGTCAGAGGAAACTTATGCATGTAGTTGGATAATTGAAGAACTTCGCTAAGACCGTGAAAAAAGACTACTTGATGAATCTATATATTTCTTTCACAATCAGCCATTATTAAAATAACTTTTTTGATACAGTAATCTTGAATCCACTGACTCTGTGGTTGCAAAGCTAATACATCAAAACACATAGGAAAGGATTGCACTTCATGGACTATTTGAATGCAGAGTGTACCTGTGTGTGTGCATGTGTGTATTTTAGGAAGAAAGGAAGATGACATAGATGTAGGGATTTGCCTGTAATTCTGAACTCACAACCATAAGAGAACAACTATTTCACCTACCTAACTACTGTTTTATGCACAGTTGTTGTGGCAACAGTATTTCCAGGTTTACTTCAATGGAGATGATAGTTAAACTGCTGTAAGTGTTGGTAAAATGTTGAAAATATAAACAAAGCTTAAATTGAAATTTGGGGAGCATTTCAATGACCACAAGTTTATTGATTGTTTTCTACACTGTCCAAACATTTGAAACTGTCATGAATAAACAAATTCTTAGTATATAAACACCCACTTGTAATAGTGGCAAATATCCCCGGAGCTATTAGGGATATGTGCAAAGCTAGGTAAATAGACAGAGTGCAATGCTTTTACATGTTTAGAATCTAAATAGAACATCTTTGGAGGAAAATACATAAAGGCACACTTAAGAAATACCGATCACAGTAGAGTATGTACACATCATTGGAACATAAGTTTAATTGAAATATTATGTGGCTTGCAGAGGAGCAATGTGTTCAGGAAAAATCCAAAAGGGTAAAGCAATATCCATTTTCCCATTATTACCAAAAAAGCGTTGTGAGGAATTTAGAAGAACTTAGAAATTGAGAAAAAATAATCAGATTGACCTCAGAAAATACTTCAAGGAAATGACCAAGGCAAAATACATACACATATACAGATATATGGATGTATGTATAAGCACATATATTTCAAAAAATAATTCAAATAATCACTTGAGTGAATTCTATGAAAAGTTGTTCTCTATTTACCACATAAAAATTTCACCATCAGGAAAATTGTGCTTTTTTTTTTTTTTTTTAATCTTACAGATTTTTCATCTCATGAATGAGTGTAACCTTGGTAGGAATGAAAACAGTCTTTGTTTAATAGGGGGAAAAGTTCATATAAATATGAAGAATTTAACCTCACTTAATTCACCAACATCCATCACAAATGACACATTAAGACTGGTAAGTAGTACTAGGACTCTTGCTTTGTTTATGAGTCCCTCAATTTCCAAGTAAATATTTCATGCTTTCTTTTATTTCTCCTCATTTCCACTGTTCTTTTTCTTTCCACTTTTATTTTTCTTTATGAACTTGTTCATGCTTCATTTAAAAAAATGGCACCAATAAATCTGGAATTCCTTCATCTTCCTATCATTATATCTGTATTATCTCTATAAACATTTCTGTGCCTGTACCTATTGCTTCCTCTTTGATGGATGAAGCAGCCTTGTTTCTATCAAAGTTCAGCATCTCCATTTGTGCTCCTGATCCTGTATTCTTGACTTTTCAAGGACATCTCTTCTAAAATCTGTCCTTCATGCATATCATTTATTAATGCCTGTCTATTAGAACACTTCCATAAGACATCCACATACTAAAGTACCTTCTATTAAAAAAAAAAAAAAATGAGGAGAGGGAGGAGCAAGATGGTGGAGGAGTAGGAGACCTAACTTTCATCAGGTCCCAGGAATGCAGTTAAATAGTTATCCAAACCATTCTGAACATATACAAACTCAACAGGAGATCAAAGTAAAGAATAGCAGCAATTTTGGAACAGAAAAGTGACCACTTTCTAAAAGGTATGATGTGCAGAGAAATGAATCCAAGGCGATATAGGGGAAGATAGACTGGAGGGGAGGGGCCAGCTCCCAGCAAACCAGAGAGCAGCAAAGCACCAAATCGGAACTTTTAGAAGTCTTCTCTACTGAGGAACATTGCTCCAGTAAGTGGGGGGTGGAGTCCTCTCAGGGATAGTGTGGCCTCTGGTCCCTTGGGGTCACAGAAGGACTAGGGGTGCCTGCATGAGGCAGAGTTCCCAGGTCCTAGAGTGGGGAAGCCAGAGACGGAGCTGAGGAGTGGGGCCTCAGCTCTGGTTTGCCATAAACTGTGATTCCTGGCACTGTCAGGTCACTGCTCTTCAAGCAGGGCCCGCACAAGTAGCAGATCTGGGGAGACGTCCCCCCTTCCTCAACTAGGAGGAGTGGTATGGGAGTGCACTACAGGAATTGGCTGGGTTTGGAGACTTCAAATGGGGCTGTGAGCCAGAGAGAGAGAAACGCTTGGTCAGAGCCTGGTTAAGCATAGAGTGCATCCAGAGACCACAGTACATGTATGTATGTGTAAGACAGACAGACACACAAACACACACATATACCGTGTTTATATAAATTATATATATATATATATATATATATATACATCTTTTTTTTCTTTCTCCTAACTTCTCCCTCAGTTTCAGGTCTTTTCTGATTTGCTTAGTGTATATTTTCTGGGATCATTGCTAGCCTTTTAGTATTTTGTTTTGTTCTCTCATTCATGTATTCTTAGCTGGATAAAATGACAGGACAGAATAACTCACCTCAAAAAAAAAAAAAAAAAAGAACAAGAGGCAGTACCCATGGCTAGGGACCTAATCAATATGGACATTAGTAAAATGTCAGAACCACAGTTCAGATTGACAATTACCAAGATGCTACCTAGGCTTGAAAAAGCATAGAAGATAGTAGAGAATTCCTTTCTGGAGAAATAAAAACCCTTTCTGAAGAAATAAGAGAACCAAAATCTAACCAAATTGAATTCAAAAAAGTTATAAACAAGGTGTAATCAAAAATGGAGGCTTTGACTTCTAGGATAACTGAGGCCAAAGAGAGAATTAGTGATATAGAAGACCAAATGATGGAGAATAAAGAAGCTGGAAAAAAAAAAAAAGAGAGATAAGCAACTACTAGACCACGAGGGGAGAATTCAAGATATAAATGCTACCATAAGATGAAGCAATATTAGAATAATAGGGATCCCAGAAGAAGAAGAAAGAGAGGGACAGAGGTATATTGGAGCAAATTATAGTAGATAATTCCCCTAATTTGGGGAAGGGAACAAATAATAAAATCTAGGAGGCATAAACAATGCCCCTCAAAATCAATAAAAATAGGTCAGCACCTATTCATCTAATAGTAAAACTTACAAGTCTCAATGACAAAGAGAGAAAATCCTAAAAGCAGCTCAAGACAAGTGGTCTGTAACAGACAGTGGTTGAAATATTAGATTGGCAGCAGATTTATCCACAGAGACCTAGCAGGCCAGAAAGGACTGGCATGATATATTCAGACCACTAAATAAGAAAAAAAATATGCAGCCAAGAAGCCAAGAATACTCTATCCAGCCACATTGTCATTGAAAATAGAAGAGATTAAAAACAACAACAACAAAAAAACAAAAAACAAACAAAACAAAACAAAACAAAAACAACCTTCCAGGACAAACAAAAACTAAAAGAATTTGCAAACACCAAACCATCCCTATAAATATTGAAAGGGATCTTTTAAGCAAACAGAGAGCCTAAAAGTAACAGACCAGGAAGAAACAGAGACAATATGCAATAATAGTAACCTTACAGACAATACAGTGGCACTAAATTCATATCTTTCAAAAGTTACCCTGGATGTAAATGGAATAAATGTCTCAATCAAAGACACAGGCTATCAGAATGGATAATAAAACAAAATCCATAGATATACTGACTGAAAGAAACTCATTTTAAACCCAAAGACACCTGCAGATTTGAACTGAGTGGGGTAGAAAACAATTTACCAGGCTATTGGACATCAAAAAAAAAAAAAATGGGTGGCTTATCCTTATTTCAGATAAATTATATTTTAGGCCAAAGAGTATAATAAGAGATGAGGAAGGACATTATATCATACTTAAAGGGTTTGTCCAATAAGAAGATCTAACAATTTTAAATATTTTTGCCCTTAACATGGGATCAGCCAATGATATAAACCAATTAATAACAAAATCAAAGAAACACAATGACAATAATACAATAATAGTAGGGGATTTTAACATACCCCCCCACTGAAATGAGAGATCATCTAAGCAAAAGATCAACAAGGAAATAAAAGCCTTAAATAACACATTGGACCATATGGAAATCACAGATATACTCAGAACATTCCATCCCAAAGCAACAGAATACACATTATTCTCTAGCGCACATGACACATTCTCCAGAATAGATCACATCCTGGACCACAAATCAGGTTTCAGCCACTACCAAAAGATTGGGGTCATTCCCTGCATATTTTCAGACCACAATGCTTTGAAACTAGAACTCAATCGCAAGAGGAAAGTTGGAAATAACTCAAATATACGAAGGCTACAGAGCATTCTACTAAAGAATGAATGGGTCAATCAGGAAATTAAAGAAGAATTTTTAAAAAATCATGGGAACAAATCAAAATGAAAACACAACTGTTCAAAATCTTTGGGATACAGCAAAGGCTGTCCTGAGAAGAAAGTATAGAGCACTACAAGCCTTCCTAAAGAGACAAGAAAGGTCTTAAATACATAACCTAATCCTATACCTAAAGAAGCTAGAGAAAGAACAGCAAAGAAAGCCTAAACACAGAAGGAGAAGAGAAATAATTAATATCATAGCAGAAATAAATGAAATAGAAATCAAAAAACAGTAGAACAGATCAACAAAACTAGGAACCGGTTCTTTGAAAGAATTAAAAAGATTGATAAACCACGGTCCATACTTATCAGAAAGAAAAGAGAAAGAACCTAAATTAATCAAATCATGAATTAAAGAGGAGAGATCACAACCAGCACCAAAGAAATACAAACAATTATAAGGACATATTATGAGCAACTACACACCAGCAAATTTGACAATCTGGAAGAAATGGATGCATTCCTAGAGACATATAAACTACCAAAACTGAATCAGGGAAGAAATAGAAAATCTGAACAGATGCATAACCAGTAAGGAAATAGAAGCAGTCATCAAAAATCTCCCCAAAAAACAAGAGCTTAGGGCCAGACAGCTTCCCAGGGGAATTCTACCAAAAATTTTAAAAATAATTAATACTTATTCTCCTGAAACTGCTCCAAAAAAATAGAAATGGAAGGAAAACTTCCAAACTCATTTTATGAAGCCATGATTACCTTGATCCCCAAACCAAACTAGAACCCATAAAAAAAGGAGAATTATAGACCAATATCCCTGATAAATATGGATGCAAAAATTCTCACCAAAATTTTAGCCAATAGGATCCAACAGAACATGAAAAGAATGATTCACCATGACCAAGTGGGATTTATTCCTGGGCTGCAAGTTGGTTCAACATCTGCAAATCAATCAATGTTATACAATACATTAATAAAAGAAAGAACAAGAACCATATGATACTCTCAATAGATGCTGAAGAAGCATTTGACAAAGTACAGCATTCTCTCTTGATAACTCTTCACAGTGTAAGGATAGAGGGTACATACTTCAATATCATAAAAGCCATCTATGAAAAACCCACAATGAGGAGTGCCTGGTGGCTCAGTGGGGTAAGCCTCTGTCTTTGACTCAGGACATGATCTCAGAGTCCTGGGATTGAGCTCCACATCAGGCACTCTGCTTGGCGGGGAGCCTGCTTCCCTTCTTCTCTCTGCCTGTCTCTCTGCCTATGTGGGATATCTCTTGGGCAAATGCCTAAATAAAATATTTTTAAAAAGAAAAGAAAAGAAAAACCCACAGTGAATATCATTCTGAACAGTGAAAAACAGAGCTTTTCTGTTAAGATCAGGAACATGGCAAAGCTCTCCACTATCACCACTGCTACTTAACATAGTACTAAAAGTCCTAACCTAAGCAATCAGACAACAAAATGAAATAAAAGGTATTCAAATTGGCAAAGAAGTAAAACTCTTACTCTTTGCAGATAATATGACACTTTATGTGGAAAACTCAAAAAACTCCACTCCAAAACTGCTAGAACTGATAAAAGGATTCAGTAAAATGTCAGGATATAAAATCAATGCACAGAAATTATTTGCATTTCTGTACACAAACAAGACAGAAGAAAGAAAAGTTAAGGAGTCAATCCCATTTATAATTCCACCCCAAACCATAAGATACCTAGGAATACAGCTAACCAAAGAGGCAAATAAGCTGTGCACAGAAAACTACAAAGTACTCATGAAAGAAATTGAGGAAGACACAAAGAAATGAAAAAACATTCTGTGCTCATGGATTGGAAAAAAAATATTGTGAAAATGTCTATGCTACCTAGAGCGATCTACACATTTAATCATATCCCTAAGAAAATACCATCAGACTTTTTTTTCAAAGAAATGGAACAAAGAATCCTAAAATTTGTATGGAATCAGAAAAGATCCCAAATAGCTACAGGAATGTTGAAAAAGAAAACCAAAGTTGGTGGCATCACAATACCAGAGTTCAAGCTCTATTACAAAGCTGTAATCATCAAGACAGTACGGTACTGGCACAAAAACAGACACATTGATCAATGGAATAGAATAGAGAGCCCAGAAATGGACCTCCAACCCTATGGTAAACTAATCTTCAACAAAGCAGGAAATAATGTCCAATGTTAAAAAGACAATCTCCTCAATACATGGTGTTGGGAAAATTGGACATCCACATGCAAAAGAATGAAACTGGACCATCTCCTTATACCACACAAAAATAGACTCAAAATGGATGAGAGACCCCAATATGAGACAGGAATCCATCAAAAACCTTGAGGGGAACACAGGCAGCAACCTCTTGGTCCTCAGCCATAGCAACTTCTTCCTAGAAGCATTGCCAAAGACAAGGGAAGCAGGGGCAAAAATAAACTATTGAGACTTCATCAAGGTCAAAAGCTTTTGCACAGCAGAGGAAACAGTCAACAGAACCAAAAGACAACTGACAGAATGGGACAAGATATTTGAAAATGACATATCAAGTAAAGGGCTAGTATGCAAAATCCATAAAGAACTTATCAAACTCAGCACCCAAAGAACAAAGAATTTAATCAAGAAATGGGCAGAAGACATGAACAGTCATTTCTGCAA
>PITA01007863.1:0-88527 GCA_004023965.1 Spilogale gracilis | reverse complement strand
TGTTGTGTGAGGCTTAGGGAGGCTGTTGGGGCTCAGAGTGTACCCTGCCCCCATCCTCACCAGGACCACCGCCGTCCTGCTTCCTCAGGCGGGAGCGGAGAGTGATGGGCGCTATCAGGCCTTCAGAGGTCTGAACTGGACACCCTGCCTGGTTGCTGGACCTCTGGGGATCTTGGCCCAGTCTAGAAGATGTAGAGGACACAGCAGTATGTGGGAATCAGGAGACTTAGGAACACACTTGTGTGAAGAGGCTTTACGGACCCTTCAGTCTTGTCCCTCTCTTCACATAGAGTCCTTTCCAGCCGCTCGGTGGGTATCATACTCCCCGCTCCCACTTGACTCTCCAGGAGCGAGGAGGCAGTGCACGGTCTGACAGCTTAAATGCTGAGAAGGTCTGTCCTGTGTTAGCATAAGGACTGTCTTCCTGGACGTCTGGTTCTAGTTGTGTATTCTGGAACTTTCCAGAATGACTTATCCGTTCTTACCTCTCCGAGTGGCAGTTTCCTTGTTCAGACTAGCTGATCTCAAGTAAGGCTTCCACCGTGCTGTTCCAGGGTGTCCCGAGCAGCTCCTCCTCGCAGCAGGCATAGGGGATCCCATTCACAGGCAGCACCCCCAAGACCAAGGTTCTTCCCGTGAGAGGAGAGGGTTCTTTTCCCCCTCACCTCAGCTTTCTGGCCTTAATGTCCAGGGCTGCGAGCCTGGAAAAGGAAGTGGCTGGGTTGCGGGAGAAGATACACCACTTGGATGACATGCTGAAGAGCCAGCAGCGGAAGGTGCGGCAAATGATAGAGCAGGTGAGCAACGACCCCGACCCCGGGCCACCGTCCTCCCAGGAAGTCGCCACGAGGGGCCTGGCCCTGTTTTTCTGTCAACTCCTTATCTTTGCTGTTCATTCTCCTGGGGCGCCTGGCTTCTTATAGTCCTTATGTTAAAACATTTATGACTACCAATTACTGGGTTTGAGTGATTGGGATTTGCTTTTCTCCCATCTTTCCCCTATAGCTTTAGTCATCTGCCTTCTGCTTTCTGGGGGAAAAGAAGGAAAAAGTTAGTTTCTCGTACACTTTGAAGAGCACTGGTAAATGAATAATGAAGTCGCCATAAACTCACTGACCTGTGTGCAGATTATCAACCTTTGAACCTCACCGCAGAGCCTTTCCTCGCCAGAACTCGAGGGCAGCATACTCAGGATATGGCATCTGACAGAATTGTCTTGAGAACTTAGAAGCTCCTAATTGGGAGGGCATATTTGCTGCACGTCAGCTCCATGAGGGCTAGGATTCTTCTGTTTGGTTCACTGCTGTTTCCCCGTGTCTAGAACAGAGCCTGTCACACAATAAGCACTCAACATTTTTTTTTTAAGATTTCTGATTATTTATTAGAGAGAGAGCACAAGTGAGGGAGAGGGCAAAGCAGGCCCCCCACTGAGAAGGGCGCTCAACCCAGGACCCTGGGATCATGATCCGAGCCAAAGGCAGACACCCAATCAACTGAGCCATCCAGGAGCCCCAAAAAATATTTATTTTTTCTTTTTTTTTTTAATTAAATTAAATTTTATTTATTTACTTGACAGAGAGAAACACAGCTAGAGAGGGAACACAAGTAGGGGGAGTGAGAGAGGGAGAAGCAGGCTCCCCACTGAGCAGGGAGCCCGATGTGGGGCTCGATCCCGGGTCTCCGGGATCATGACCTGAGCCGAAGGCAGTTGCTTAACCCACTGAGCCACCCAGGTGTGCCCTCCCCCAGCAAGTACTTCTTGAGTGAATAAATAATTTGTATTTCCACTCCAAATGAAATGGGTTTTGAGCCATCCCTGATTTCGGATCATCACGATGGTGTTCTCACCACCCCTCCCCTCACGCCTAGGATGATCAGGAGCTCAATATTGCCTGAAATGAGGCTTTTCAGAGAAGCTAAGCAAGGCATGTCAGAGGGGCCAAAGTCTGCCTTACGTTTCTACTGGCTCGCAAGCAGCAGGGTGACGTTCGATGGCGTGTACCGAGTCATTTCAAAATGACTCTCCCACATCTTTACAGCTCCAGAACTCAAAAGCTGTGGTCCAGTCAAAGGATAACACCATCCAGGAGCTCAAGGAGAAGATCGCCTACCTAGAAGCAGAGGTGTGTGAACTGGGCAGCCCTGGGAAGGGAGCAGACTCTTGGAAACAGGATGGTACCTAGGGAAGGTGAGATTCCGGAGGGGTCTCTGCCCTGTCTGGCTGCTGCTTGGACGTGAGCACCTGGCATGATTGACGTTTAGGTCAGTGGAGTTAGTGCTTTCTGAGACCCTTCAGGGAGTTATGGTGATGAAACCTGTCCACACTCTAAAGGGGCCCATCATGCCCATGTCAGGAGCTTAGCAGAGGAGGAGACAGAGGAGCTGGGCTATGAAGCAGGGGAGAGGTGTTCCGTAGGAGGGGTCTTGTCTTCTCCGCGGCTAAGGTGATGGCCTCGATCAGCTCACGGGTTCTTCTTAGTCTAATTTCTGTGTTTTATGAGAGCCAGGGAGGACAGCAGGGAAGGATCCGTGTTGCACACAATTCTTGAGGGGAGGAGGCAGGAGTGAGGTGGAGGAAGAGGGCGGTCAGGCATGGTGAAGGCGAGGGAAGGGGGGAGAGGGCACCCTGGTGGTGGCACCCGTGGCAGGGATGGTGGTGACCGCAGCACGGACAGAGGTGCACAGACCAGAATGAGCTAGTTCAGTGTCCAGCTGGCCAGCTCTGAGCCCACATCCTGCGTTACAGAATTTAGAGATGCATGATCGGATGGAACACCTGATAGAGAAGCAGATCAGTCATGGCCACTTTAGCACCCAGACCTGGACCAAGACTGAGAACCTGGGCAGGTGAGCGGGTGTGCCTGTGGGGGGGGCCCGGAATGGGGGAGAGGGCAAAGGAAGGAAGGGAAGAGGGACAGAGCTGTGGGAAGGAAAGCTCTTGTGCTGAGGCAAGGACAAGGCTCCTTTATTTATCTTTTTTTAAAGATTTTATTTATTTACTTGACAGAAATAGCTAGAGAGGGAACACAAGCAGGGGGGAGTGAGAGAGGGAGAAAGCAGGCCTCCTGCCGAGCAGGGAGCCCGACGTGGGACTCGATCCCGAGTCTCCAGGATCATGACCTGAGCCGAAGGCAGTCGCTTAACCAACTGAGCCACCCAGGCACCGCGGGCAAGGCTCTTTTAAATCCCACTTCTGCTCTCAGTGTGTCATCAGACCTGTCCTCCACCTGAACTGTTTTCTAACCTGGTAAGAATAGAGCCCTGATAGCACAACCCCACGGAGGCCCACAAAACAGCCTCTTGACGTGGGTAGACCCCCAGAAATTGTTTGCAAAAATCATGAAGGGGTAGCAAGTGTGTAATTCTAGAGAGGGGGCCTTTTGTTTCCAAGAGACTCACAAAGAGGTCCCAGACTTTGAAAAAAAAAAAAAAATCAAGAATCACAGCTAGAGCCACTTCTCAGCTGTTTGTTTAACTGCTCCCTGTGTTTCCATCACCCTGTCCCCCAGACAGCAACAGCACCCCACCTTCTCTCTCAGACGCCTGCTGACAGTTACCGTTCCGAGGCACTAGAACCAAGCCCTCAGCTGGCACTGAAGTGTGGACTCGGGGGCTGGGGTGTGGGGTTGGGGCCACAGATGTGGGAGGTGGCTGCGCAGGCGGCCAGCGGTACTCAGTGTTTGCGACTTTCTTTCAGCGTGAGGATATCCAAGCCCCCCAGCCCTAATAAGCCCATGCCTCTTATCCGAGTGGTGGAAACATGAGCGGAAGGAGCCGGATGCTGCTGTCGCTGCTGCCTCTCGCCTGCGGAGAGCCGCTGCCCCCCCGTAGGCTGCTCGCCCGACTTTGACTTCCTGACTGATCCTGGCTGCACTCGGGGCTGGGGGTTCATGTGTCCCACTGTTTCCAAACTCCTGTCCCCTGTGTGCTGGGCAGACAGAGGCTGTATCCCCACCCTGGAAACTGCAGCCCTTTGGAGGACCTTAACCCGCCAGCAAGAGCCAGGGCGGTGTCCTTGGTTCCTAGTTTTCTCTGTAGAAGAGCCCCCCTTCTCTTGCAGGCTGGAGCTCAGCTGCCCCAGGACCCAGGCCATCCTCGAGTTGGGGAGGTGGCAGGATCTGCCGTCCGCAGATGTCCACAGCGAGGGGAGGGTGGCCGGGGTGGGGAGTGAAGACCCTCCACAAACCCAGCTCAGTTCTTAGCAACACATGTTTGTTTTCCCATTCGCTCTGCCCTCAGCCCCTGCCCGCCTGGGCCTCCAGCAGACACACCCAGGGAGACCCGCCGTGGCCCAGGGTCAGTGAGCTGCAGCTTTGACTGGCCAGCCTCGTCCTCCTGGGACTGGAATGTACATTCTGGGAGCAGCTTTTAGTGGGAAGACTCTGCAGGGCCACAGGGAGTAGGGGCGACTTCTCTCTGTGGGGGGACTCCCAGCGTCTCTTAGCGTCTTTCCCTAGGCGCAGTGCAGGGTACACCTCAGTCTTCTTGACTCAAGAGCCTGAAAACTGTTTTCGCTGGTTTACATCAATCTCAGTGAAACTCTCATTGTATTTATTTTGCTAAGTTATTGGTGTTTTTCCTTATATCCCATGATTGATTTAATACCAGAGTTTCCCAGCCTTCTCTTGTGGTGTTTGGATTTGCTCCGTGCTGGGAAAAGTGTGTTGATTTCAGAAGTCAGTCTTTCTTTTTCTTCTACCTGCTTCTTCCCCTTCCCCCTTCAAACCTGATCTGAACCTCAGGAAGGCAAGCTTATTTACCCTGGGGCTTTAGAGTGTATGTTGTTTGGGGGAAAGGGGTGATCAGGACTCTTTTGGGGAAGAATTGAGTTCTTCCCCTCAGTCCTCTGCACCCTCTGCTGCACAATCCCTCTGTTTTCTTGGCTCTAAATGACCCTGTGAGCTCATCCTTTTTTCTTTAGGGCTCTTCCTGGGGCCTCAAGGAGGAGATAAGCGTCAGAGAATGTGGTACTGTAGGGCACAGAAACATTCAACGTCAACATGGAGCAAGTCTTGAGGTCCTATTGGCTCAAAACCAGAAGCCCACAGGCCGAGACTATCCAGAATCCTGTGCCAGGGTTCCTCATTCACTTTCCTCATTTGTAAAATGAGGGGGTCCCCATGATCTCCACAGACCCTCCCAGTTCTGACGTTTTTTTCCCTGGGGCATAGTCTTTGTATAGCGAACTTAATAAAATATGTTAATGTGTCTCTTTGAGCTGCTGGCCTGTTCCCCCTGCCCCACCCCCACCCCCAGCTTTTCGTGGGAGAATGACAAAACATGATTTTCATGTCCACTGAAGATGGGCCCTGTGTTGTCCCCATCTGGAAGGCGTGGGCCAGGCCGCCCAGACACTGGAGGACTGTGGCGCTCGGAGGAGTGAGAATGTCCGTCCGAAGCAGCTCCGCTTTGTGGGCTGAGTGTTCATCGAAGGAGGTGGCTGCTGACTTGGACCCTGTTTGGGGCGGTGGCTTTGCGGGAACCCTGCTCTTGGCCAGTGTGTGTCCTCCGGGTGGGAGAGAGGAGCTGGTCGCAGGGGAGGTCTTGTGATTACTTAGAGATGTGCCAGTCAGCCCGGGAGGAAGCGGGAGCCGCTCCAGGCCCTTTGCAGAAATGCCGAGCTCGCTGGAAATGCTGACAGCAGCCGTTTCCGAGTTTGGCTCTCTCTGGGCATCGTTCAATTAGTCCACTGATCTTTTCTTTCTCTCTGCCAAGAATGTAGTTGACTGCAGAGCCCCCTGGGGCATAGCCAAGTTTACACAAATCTTTTCTGGACCGAGGAAACGAGAAACTCAGCCCCTTTTATTCCTTGGCGCCTTCCCTCCAGGTCCCCTTCTGCTCTTCAGCTAATTCACAGTGCAGGTTTCAGAATGCATGCGAACCCTTGCATCCCACACCTGGGTTTGTCCAGGGTTCTCCTGCTCTGGCAGCCTCGCTCGGCCTGGGTCTGTCTGGGCTGCGCCGGTTCACAGAGGAAGACGGTGGAAGAAGGGTGCGGTTGCCTCTGGCGCCAAGGCTTGGAAGGCTGGGAGGCAGGAACGAGTGTACCAGTACCGGAAGGGGAGGCCCTCAGTCCGGGCCTCCAGGGCTTGGTGGGACGGACAGAGACTCTGACTGGAGGTAAAGAAGGGGTCCAGAGACTATAACTGGAGCTCTGCCAGGGCCCTGGGACCAGACCTTGCCTCTGCTGTGCTTTTGCCCCCCTCTACTTGTATCAAATGGGGCAGGGGCTTGCCCCCAAGGCCAAAGAAGGACAATGGGAGGAGAAAGCAGTGGGAAAAGTCCCTTTTCAGTGGACGCAGAGATGGAGCCTAAAGCCTGAGGAAGGGTGCAGCGAGCCGGCTGCCCTGATTTCAGCAGCCTGTTTATTGCCTGTGTTAGGTCACTGGTGAGCCAGTGCTGTGCTGCCTCATAATTTTGTGGAGGGAAGATTGAATCTGCCTGCCCGGGACCTTTGCCATGAAGGCCTGTTTCTCTGAGCTGGGTGCTTAGAGCTGCCCAGACACGCAGCCGTCGGCACCCAGCGTCCTGCAATCCCAGAGCATGGGCCCCAACATGGGAAGAGAAGCTTGCCGGAGCACCTCTAGCCTCCCGTATCCCTTCATGTGTCTCCTGCGAACAGGAGAACGCCCAACAGGGACATGGTATTGCAACCAAGAGGTGATGGCAGCTTCTTAAATTTTTATTTCTTTTAGTTTTTATTTAGGTTCCAGTCAGTACCTGGTGTGATAGTAGCTTCAGGTGTGAAATTCAGTGATTCAGCATTTCCGAACAACACCCGGTGCTCCGCGCGTCTTAATCCCCATCACTTACTCAGTCACCCGTCGCCCCCCACACAGCAACTTCCTTTTTAAGATTGTTTGCTTGTTAGAGAGTGAGAGACAGTGATAGCAAGAGAGAGCATGAGTGGGGAGGAGAGGGAGAAGCAGGCTTCCGGGAGCTCATTCCCAAGACCCCTGGATCATCACCTGAGCTAGAAGCAGACGCCCTTCGGCAATTTTTTTAAAAAAAACTAAATTTCTGAAGCCCAAGGTTGATTTGCGCATCTTCATCTCTATTTAAAAGAATCTTTGGGGCGCCTGGGTGGCTCAGTTGGTTAAGCGACTGCCTTTGGCTCAGGTCATGACCCCGGAGACCCGGGATCGAGTCCCACATCGGGCTCCCTGCTCGGCGGGAAGCCTGCTCTTCCCTCTCACTCCCCCTGCTTGTGTTCCCTCTCTGGCTGTGTTTCTCTCTGTCAAATAAAATATTAAAAAAAAAAAAAAGAATCTTTCACTACAAAGCGTTCCAAGATTTAGCCTGGAAAGATGCTCTCGTGTGATATGTCTTAAAACATCTTCATTTGACCAAGGAGGGCAATGTCCCTTGGGGACCCCAAGTGGCTTCCCCTCTTTAATGAGCTCTTCAGTGTGTGTTGCTGTTTTCTGTGGGGCTTCTAATAATCCCCTGGGCTTCCTCACTCCCCGGGAGCCAAGCGTCACAGAGCGTGGGCCCGAGCTTGTTCAGGCTCTGACCCAACAACAGATGTTAGCCTGGGGCCCTCGGCCTCCTTTCCATGCTTCGATTTAGCACTCTGGCTTTACAAGGAGAAATTGTGTCCTATCTTCCCTGTCCCAGTTCTAAGCACCATGGCCTTGAAACTCGAGGTTGGACACCTAACTATTCCCTAGACTCGCCTCCCCCAGGCTGAGGACAAAGGAGATGGTTCTTACAGGTGAGTAATTACTAGCTCCACATGCTCTGCGGCTTGGCGGCGAGACGGCTTCGGGCTCTCCAATGCGTGTGGCCTTTCGACCGCCATCTCTCTTTCCCTGAAGCCTCTGGGCTGTGGGACTGAGGGCGGACAGTGGCAGAGAATGCCCCAAGTTGTCGGCCGCAGGCTCTCCGCTGAGGGGGAGAGAAGTCACTCATCGTCATCACTTAATCTGCCGGCTCAGTGCTGCTTACCCACCTAGGCCTTCCTCCCCTCCCCAGGGTACTGTGTCTGCTTGGGGACACTGAGACCCGTCTTCCATCTCTCTGTATGTGTGTGTGAGCTGGCTCCTACGGAAAACCTCGCTGGGGGGATAAAAGTCTGAAAAATCCTAGTGTTGAGGAAGAACTCCGTTTTCCACCTGTTTCCTCTGTACCACTCCCACAGGACATGTCACTTCTTTAAAAAAAAAAAAGATTTTATTTATTTATTTGACAGAGAGAAACACAGCCAGAGAGGGAACACAAGCAGGGAGAGTGAGAGAGGGAGAAGCAGGCTTCCCGCGGAGCTGGGAGCCCGATGTGGGGCTCGATCCCAGGTCTCCGGGATCATGACCTGAGCCGAAGGCAGTCGCTTAACCAACTGAGTCCCCCAGGCGCCCCCAGACACTTCACTTCTGACACTCCTGGTCACCGGACAACGGCGAGGCTTTCCCCCACACCAAGCCACTGAGCACACTGCTGGGCATCCTGCAACTTAACCCCATTGTGAGCCTGTCTCCCCACAGACACCAACCTCTCCCTCATGGTAAGGGCTCAGCCCACAAGACTGCTCCCGTGTCAGACGCCCATCCCACGACTTCTGTCTGACTTGGCTACAAATTGGAGGTTCCCACAACCCCCTCTTTAGCTTTGATTGATTTGCTAGAGTGGATCCCAGAACTCAGGGAAACGCTGAAGTTTACCAGTTTATTACAGGACATGATTAAAGATACAGATGAAGAAATACCTAGAGCCAGGTCGGGAAGGTCTCGAGTGCAGAAGCTTCTGTCCCCATGGGGCTGGGGGTGTGCCACCCTCCACATGTGCATGAGTTTGCCGCCTGAAAGCTCTTGGAATCCCATTACTATTGGGGGGGGTTGGAGGCTTTCTCAAATAGGCACGGTCAGTTATTAACTCCATTTGCAGGCTCTCCCTTCCCTGAAGAATGGGGGATGAGACAGCAAATGCCAAGCTTCTAATCATGGCTTGATCTTTCTGAGGCCAAGCCCTCAACCAGGAGCTCGCCTAGAGTTGCCTCACAGGAACAAAGGTGCTCCTGGTGTTCTTTGTCTTGTAGGAATTCACAAGGGTTCCGGGGGCTCTGTGCTAGGAACCAAGCCCAAAAGCCAAACATGAGAACAAGGAATGTTCCCAGTGCTCTTATCACTTAGGACGTTACAAAGGCTTTTAGGAGCCCGGTGCCAGGAACTGGGAGCTGAGACCAATATATGTGTTTTTTCTGGTATCTCACAACTGGTCTACAGGACAGACCTCTGTCCTTGCATAGATTGTAATCGCAGAGTCAGGAGGACAGACATGGACTGCCTTCCCAAATAGCGCCACCCAATTCTCTCTCTTTGTAAAAAGAGTCGCCCTCTTCAGTGATTCAGGCTGGAGACTTTTAACGCCATCTTTGCTGTCTCCACTCCGACCTTTGTGTCCAGTTGGTCAACATGTCCTGATGCTTTCTTGTTTGAAAAATCCCTCAGATTCACCTCTTCTTACGTCCATAGCCTCGTCTCGGCCAGCCTTAAAGGCTCGATAGCCTCAGAAGCCAGTGCCTGCTGGTTCTGTACCTTCTAGTCTAACCTACCCCAAGCCCATCCTCCTTCCCACCATCATTTGAATCCTTCCCAAATGCTAGTTTTCTCCAATTAGCTGGGGTTGTTCCCCCAGGATGGAAAAAGGCTGATGGGAAACAGGACAGTCTCCAAAGATGAAAATCTATTCTGGGGGCGCCTGGGTGGCTCAGTTGGTTAAGCGACTGCCTTCAGCTCAGGTCATGATCCGGGAGACCCGGGATCGAGCCCCACATCAGGCTCCCTGCTCGGCGGGAAGCCTGCTTCTCCCTCTTTCACTCCCCCTGCTTGTGTTCCCTCTCTTGCTGTGTCTCTCTCTGTCAAATAAATAAAATCTTAAAAAAAAAAAAAAAAAAAAAAGAGTGCATCGACCAGGGGAGAATTGCTGGACTGTTATGGCCACTTGACAAGTTTCACTGCAGACACCGATAATAGCCCAACTCGAAAACACCCTGAGACATAAAGCACCTAGAAGTTGGGGTACAGTGTGTCCCACAAATGTGTGGTGCGGTTGGTCCAGCATCAGACTCTTGGCTCCGGCTCAGGTCACGATCTCAGGGTTGTGGGAGGAAGCCCAGAAGCAGGCTCCATGAAGCAGGGAGTCTGCCTGAGTTCCTCTCTCCCTCTCTGCCCCTGCCCTGTGCTCCAGGGCTCTCAAATAAATAAATAAATAAATAAGTCCTTAAAAAGATGCTCTTATTGGAAATGTCAGCAAGCGACGTGAAGACAATGACCAAATTTTATTGAGAAATATTGGAAAAGTCAATGAAGGAAAACTTCCTGGGCTGGTAAAGTTAAAATTGTAAAGATGTCAATTCTTTCTTAATTTATTTCAGGCTTTGTGTAATTACAGTGAAAATCCCAATAGAGTCCTTTTAGAATTGGATATAATTATTCTAAAATTTATCTAGTAGAATAAACAGGGGAGATGGCAAAGAATATGTTGAAGACAGAGCTTAATTGGGAGGAGTATTAGCCTTGGCAGATAGTAAAACATTATATAGCTTATGCATCAATTTAACAGACTGGCTAGGCAAAAATAGACCCAATTTTATATTAACCTTTAAAAAGAACAATGCGGAATGCCCTCCGTCAGTTGAGCGTCTGCCTTCAGCTCAGGTCATGATCACAAGGTCCTGGGATTGAGCCCCACTTCAAGCTCTCTGCCCAGAGAGCCTGCCTTTCCCTCTGCCCCCTCTGCCTCCCCCTCCCCTTGCTTGTGCTCACTCTCTCTGACAAAAACATAGGTAAAATCTAAAAAAAAAAAAAAAATACTGGGGGCACCTGGGTGGCTCAGTTGGTTAAGCGACTGCCTTCGGCTCAGGTCATGATCCCGGAGATCCGGGATCGAGCCCCACATCGGGCTCCCTGCTCGTCGGGAAGCCTGCTTCTCCCTCTCTCACTCCCCCTGCTTGTGTTCCCTCTCTGGCTGTGTTTCTCTCTGTCAAATAAATAAATAAAATCTTTAAAAAACAACAACAACAACAACAAAAAACTGACAAGAACAATGAGGAAAAAGCACTTGAACAGTTGGTTAAAATGTGGGGCATGGGGGTAGGCAAAGGACTCTATCCTTAAATAGTATACAACTCAATAAATTCCAGGTAAATTAAATATTACTAGTTAACTGTAGACAGAAATATAATTTAGTAACTCTGAGAGGAGATCCATTTAGAATTTGAGTGCTCAAGGTCATAAAGTATATGTTAATTATACCTCAATAAAAAAGTTTTAGGGGCACCCGGGTGGCTCAGTCATTAAGCGTCTGCCTTCCCTCTCTCACTCCCCCTGCTTGTGTTCCCTCTCTAGCTGTTTCTCTCTGTCAAATAAATAAATAAAATCTTAAAAAAAATACTGAGATCCCCTTAGACCACTGGTCAATATTAGGATGAGTAGTTCATACACAGGTTTATTAAACTCCCACTCAGGGCCACGTAGCCTCATTCAGGTGACAGGCGTCAGACAATGTGGGCCCAGGCAAGTGTCGTGGAGTACTTTGAGGTCTCACCGAGGACCTGGGTTCCTTCTATTTCATCTCTCTGCGCAAGAGGTTTGTTACAGTGCTGCTTGTAATGGCGTAAAATGGGAAACAACACCCCCCAACAACAGAGAAATGGGTCTGATACACGAGGATGTGGCTTCCCGGGGATATTATGCATTCACTACAAATGGCCTTGATGAAGGCCACGTCGCATCAGGGAACAGTGCTTACAATGTTAAGCGACAACAAATAGGGCACATTTTATGGACACTTACTGTGGCTTTGCAGAATAAAAAAATGTTTCTAAAAAGGCTAGAAATAAATACTCTGAACCATTCCCCATGCTAGTGCAGTATGGCTTGTTTTTCTGCTTGGTTTTTGTTAGCTTGACCCTTCATTTTCCAAATTTCCTATGGCATTCATTCTTTTCTCTCCAGCAAGGGTGATTCCCAGAAACACTGCCTTCTGCTCACGCGGGGATCAGTCCTGTCTTTGTACATTTTCTGGTGTTATTTCCTTCACCTGGGATGCCTTCCTCTTTCGACCTATTAGCCCGTTAGATATTTACTGATAATCAACACAAGGATATTCATGCCGCCTTTGGAAGACAGCACACATGAAAACTGTAGAAAGCTTTACAGATGTTAGTTTTTATTGTGAGTAATTAAAAAGGAAGGAGGGGGGAGGAAGAGAAAGACACCTATTATTTGCACAGTATTGTGCAGGTGCTAAGGTAAGTCAGACTGGAAAAATCCAGAAGCTTACCATCACATCAGGTGGGTGGGGGGAAAGCAACAACTTGTGGAATGCTAACACAAGAGAGGCCAGTAGTGTTGTGAGAGAAGCGTGGGGAGGATGTGGACTTAGAAGCAGACCCTGAGGGTGCCTGGGTGGCTCAGTGGGTGAAAGCCTCTGCCTTGGGCTCAGGTCATGATCTTAGGGTCCTGGGATCGAGGCCTGCATCGGGCTCTGCTCAGCAGGGAGCCTGCTTCCCCCTCGTCCTCTGCCTGCTTCTCTGCCTACTTGTGATCTCTCTCTTTCAAGTAAATAAATAAAATCTTTAAAAGGAGAAAAAAAAAAGGAAGCAGACCCTGAAGGATTTGGGCAGGTAGGTCTCAGGAGAAACGGCAAAAAGAAAGCCCGATTCAGAAATAATCAGCCTGTGTGGGGGATGGTGGGCACAGCTGCAGGAGTAGTGGGGGACTGAGGGGCATGGGCGGGGAGCAGCGAGGGTGGGCACTGCCCTGAGTCTGGGCTCTAATCTTTACAGCAACAAGTCTCCAATGGAGTTTTTTTTTTTTTTTAAGATTTTACTTATTTGACAGAGAGAAACACAGCCAGAGAGGCAACACAAGCAGGAGGAGTGAGAGAGGGAGAAGCAGGCTTCCCGCCGAGCAGGGAGCTCGATGCGGGGCTTGACCCCGGGGTCTCTGGGATCATGACCTGAGCCGAAGGCAGTCGCCAACCAACTGCGCCACCCAGGCATCCCTCCAATGGAGTTTTTTAGAACTAGCACGTAGGTTTCAGCACAAGGGTCTTCCCTGCCTGTCCTGTTCAGTACTGAATCCCTAGTGCGTAGAAGCGCGGTTCCTGGCACACAGCAGGTGCTCAATAAATATCAGTTGAAGGGAAGTGGGAATGAAGGCTAATCCCAAAGAGGTGGACGACACAGATGGAGAAGGTTAAGGCTGGCGGCAGAGAGACAAATTAACAGACGGTTAGGGCCCCTCCGGGCATGAAGCAACGAGAGACTGACCGGGGCTAATGGCCATGGAACCGGAAAGTAAGGGACGCCTGTGGGAGTCATTTGGAAAGATGGGATAGGTCCTGGTGACTGGCCAACCGAGCACAGGACATGGAGAGAAAAGAAGCAAAGGTAATGTTAAGAAAAGTCACTGTGTTCAAGATGGCCTGGGTTCCTCTGCCAGAAAGACTTTTCACGATTCTCAAGCCTGTGCTCTGTGCTCCCTTTCTGAACTCGACACAAATAATCTGTATCACCCCATTTTATTTTATTTTATTTTATTTTATTTATTTTTTTTTTAAGATTTTATTTATTTGACAGAGAGAAACACAGGCAGAGAGGGAACACAAGCAGGGGGAGTGAGAGAGGGAGAAGCGGGCTTCCCGCCGAGCAGGCAGCCCGATGTGGGGCTCGATCCCGGGTCTCCAGGATCATGACCTGAGCTGAAGGCAGTCGCCCAACCAACTGAGCCACCCAGGCGCCCCAAGTATCACCCCATTTTAGAGTGCAAACATTATAATCCAGACTTTGCATATATTTGCTTCCTCATCTAGGCTGCGAGCTTTTTTATTTTATTTTTTAAAGATTTTGTTTATTTATGACAGAGACAGAGAAAGAGGAAATACAAGCGAGGGAGTGGGAGAGGGAGAAGCAGCTTCCCGCCAAGCAGGGAGCCCTATGTGGGAGTTGATCCCAGGACCTTGGGATCATGGCTTGGGCAGAAGGCAGATGTGCAGCGACAGCCACCCAGGAAGCCCCAGACTGCAAGCTTCTAAAGGGCAGGGGGATTCTCCCATCCCCTCAATGCTTGCCTTTACTACTGCCACAAAGCAGATGCTTGGTAAGTCTTTAATGATTTAGAAGAGACCTGTGCTCTCCTCTGTGCTGAAGACGGGGCTTCACTTCTGTTTTCTTTTCTCTTTTCTTCTTTAAAAATTATTTTCATCTTCTCTCTTAGTTGGTTCCAGGGAGTGAGAAGGAAGCACATCCTGAGTACTAATACTTTCTCCATCGAAAATTTGAAAACCAAGTATTGGCATTGCCCCCAGCAATGAGGGATTTCATTCATTCGTTTGTTCTTATATTGGCTTAGTCATAGGGGAATGGTGTAGCGTAGAGACGAAGCTCGGCATGGGCTTTGGATCTTGCTTATAATCTTAGATCTGCCACTTACTGGCCATGCTGGTTTGGAAAATGTATTTACTGTCTCTTTGCTTTCTTTTTTAAATATAAATCTTTCTGATTTTACTTTATTATTTTTTATTAATTTTTATTTTTCCATAACCCAGCCACCCTATCCCTCCCCCCCACCCCTCAGCAACCCTCAGTTTGTTCCTGAGATTGAGAGTCTCTCACGGTTTGTGGCCCTCCCCGGTCCCATCTTGTTTCATTTTGTCCCTCCTTACCCCCCCCATCCCCCGCCCTGCCTCTCAAATTCCTCATATCAGAGAGATCATATGATGATTGTCTTTCTCTGACTGTGCTTTAATTTCCTCATCCATAATATCAAGACCGAACAACATTCACTGAGAGCGACCATGTGCCAGCCACCGCCCTTGGATCTCCATTTCACAGGTGAGGAAATGGGTGTGTCGCAAGGCTGAGGATGCCCGCGTGGAATCGGGAGCGGGTCCTAGGCCATCGGATCCCACGGCTCCTGTGCTTGGGGCCGGGCTCCAGACCCTCAGAGGTGCGGCGGTGGTCCACACAAAGCCACATGGAAGAGTCCCGTGCCACGGGTCTGGCACACAGCAGACACGGATATGCTAATGTTGCTGATATTTTTGAGCATCTAACATGTCTAAGGAATAGGCTTGGGCTTTGGTGTGTGTCTGTGGGCCCAGAGGCAAACTGACTATCATAAAGTCCCACCGCTAAAAGAAACCACAGAGCCTAGAATCGCCTTACTTTTCAAGAGAGAACACTGACGTCCAAAGTGGGGGTTAGGGTGAGTCACTCGGGGTGGAAGCTTGGAAAAGAATCTAGATCTCCTACATGGGAGCGCTGGGTCCTTGGCCTAAGAAAGTGTCCAGAAAAGGCAAGAGATGGTCCTCATCCAAGCCCTGCATGCACTTCCAAAGCAGCTTTCCCTGGGGAGCAGAAGATGGTGTTGGGGGTGTCACGGACAGAGGGACAGAAGCACCTCGGATCTTCGTTGCTCACCTGGCTCACCAAGTCTGCAACCCTTTAGCATCATCCTGTCTTTCTGAACTTTAAATGGCAGCTCTCTCTTCCTTCCTCGTCTTCCAAAGAGGATGGCCGAGTGACAGAAACTCTCTGATCCTGGGTTGGTTCTCTTAAAAAAAAAATCCAAAAAAGTGGGGGTTGGACTAAGGTCCATTTCAGCTCTAACATGGCATGGGTCTTGTGGGGAATGCCTTCAGAGCACATTTATTTGGTAAACCCGAGAACAGTAGGATTTTTTGTTTGCCAAGGGGAGGTCCTGCTGCACCGCAGACTGTAGCCACAAGAGGGCAGCAGGTCCCCAAGCCCCTGGGCAGGTGGCCACAGTGCCCCCCCTCCCCCCCCAGGCTCTCTCCTGCACCTTGCCTGGGCCCCCGAGGTTTCCCGCTGTAAATGCCAAACTCACTTCTTCAGCAAAAGGCTGCCACCCAGGCTAGGGTGAGACGAGGCAGCAATTTTGCAAATTAAGTCTAGCACGAAAAAGATGAAAGACCAGGCCTAAAAAGAAATTGGATTCAATGAAAGTAAATATTTTATGAAATATTGAAAACGTATCCCTGTCCTAGTTTAAGTTGCCTACAGCTCACATCATCAGACGCAGAGTTTTGAGAAGAGCTGGGAGCTGATAAACAGTCTGTCGGGCTACAAGGTGATTTTAAAAACTTATTTGAGGCTCATGTGTTAGACCAGCATTTCTTAAAGCTACTTGAGAAGTTTCAGTTTGCTTTGCTCACATTTATTTATTTTTAAAAGATTTTATTTATTTGAGAGAGAAAGAGAGCATGAGAGTGGGGAAGGGTCAGAGGGAGCTGAGCAGGGAGCCCTATGTGGACCCTATCCAGAGACTCCAGGATCACGACTTCAGCTGAAGGCAGTCGTGTAACCATCTGAGCCACCCAGGTGCCCTCTGCTCAAGTTTAGTAAGCCCTTCCTCAGGAAGGAATTAGTTCTGGAAGTTTCTAAAGAGCTCAGCCAAGCCACCACTTGGTTTTTTGGTTGAGAGGGAGTAAAATAACCCAAGTTATCATGAGTCATCGAATGAAGAGCACCAGCCTGGGCACTTTATTTTTTATTTTTTTAAAGATTTTATTTATTTAACAGAGAGAAACACAGCCAGAGGGGGAACACAAGCAGGGGGAGTGAGAGAGGGAGAAGCAGGCTTCCCGCCGAGCAGGGAGCCCGAAGCGGGACTCGATCCAGGGTCTCCGGGATCATGACCTGAGCCACCCAGGCGCCCCAGCCTGGGCACTTTAATGTGTGGAAAGGAGAGGAAGATTGGTGAGGATGTTGAGGGCTGCATACTGGCTTCACTTATCCTCTTCAGAGTTCCAATCAGTAATAATCACATTTTGGACCATCACAAAAGCCCATGGATTCCAGACGACCTACTCAAGGGCCTTTTCAAATATATAAAAGACGTTGATTTCTTGAGAAGACAGTTCCCATTATAGATTACAATCTTGCAAAACTTCTATAACACCCACAGAACAAAAACTTGAGGATATAAGCTTTATACAGAAACAGAATCTTGCTTAATTATCAGTAGTAGAGCTAGAGCTTCGATTTCTTTTTGCCCCCACCTGCAGGGCCGTGAAGGGGCGATGGCTGGGGTTAAGCTGCTCATTGCCCTACTCGTCCAGCCTCATTTCTGGACCTCTACTACATTGTGGGTTCCAAAACACCCTGTGTCCTTCCTCACCTCTCTGCTTTTGCATATGCTGTTCCCTGTGCCTGGCACTCTCTGCCCTGCCTTAGCCTTCTAACAAGCTTCTATTCAAACTTCAAAACCCCACTGAAATGACATCATTTGGTGAAGTCTTCCCTGACTCCCCAGAGAATCCCATAGCAGCTGGTACAGAACTTACCCCACTCTACAGTAAGTGTTTTCATGTCTGTCTCTCCCCCAGACCTGAGAATTCCTAAAGGGCAGGGCTAATGACTTATCTCTGTGTCCCCAACCTTGGCCCAGGGCCTGGCATGTTGTGGGTACTCAGCCAACGCCGGCTGAACAGAAACGGATTCTCTTTCTTGCAACCAGCAGAGTGTTTTACCAGGTGACCGGCCAGGATCATAAAATAAAATGAAAACATTCCTCAAGTGAGCCCTGGTATCAGGAGCTAAATGCAGAAAACTGCTAACAGCCAGTGCTTGCGCTTTGGAAGGCACACAGCATTCAAAGCAATGGGGGGCATTTGCCTAGAATCTATTTTAAGAAGATTATATGTAAGGAGACGTTTTATGATCACATGATTGAGCTCTGGGACATGAATTTCAGGGAGTGGTGGAAGCTCCCAGTCGAAGATCTTCAGAATCTCCGTGTTTTGGGAAAGACTGTTTGGAGCGAGTAGGTTAAATAGGAACGGAGACTTCTGATTATAAGTTTATGTAACAGAATTGCTCAGCTCTGGGTACTGGACGTGGGCCGGGGCTCCGGGAGCTTCCGATGACGTGGCCGTCCAGGACGGCTGTCGGGGCTGGGCACGTAACCCTCACTTCTCTGTGCACTCCTCACGGCTCTGCCTCATTTGCAAACATCTGAGGGATTCGTGAATATTAGTAGATACGTGTTGTCAGTGAACAGACCTCGCGAGGGCTGTCAGCACATGCCGGTGCTAAGGGCTTGTGCGCCTCTGCCTCCTCGCCCGGAGGCTCTTGGCATGGATGTGGGGAGATCCAGCCGTCCTGAAGAGGATGAGGAGATGAAGGAAGAAGGGGGCAGGTCACCTTCAAGGGGAAAGGAAGTGGGCATCATAGTTGGCTCCATTCTGTGCAGGGGGGTTCCCTTGCCCTTTTGGGGGATGGAATTTCTTGAAATGCACCTCAGTCAAAACAACGGTGGGTTTGAGAAAAGAGGGAAGGATGACACACAAATGTGAAAGGAATGAGTGCTGAGGCCAGCGAATGACTTTCATGCACAAATTGACATGCGCAGAAGTTCAACATTAGGTTATCAGAGAGAACATGAATTTATACTGTACATTTGTACCTGTTTCAAGTTTAGTTCAATTCCTTCGTTGGGTATCTTTTTTTTTTTAATCAAGATTTTATTTATTTGACAGAGAGATAGAGAGAACGAGAAGCAGACTCTCCACCGAGCAGGGAACCTGATGCGGGACTCGATACCAGGACTCCGGGATCATGACCTGAGATGAAGGCAGACACTTAATCGCCTGAGACACCCAAGTGCCCCCCTTCACTGTATATCTTAAATAGCCTCACTATTTTATTAATTTTTTGTTGTGATATAAAACTTACTATTGTAATGACTTTTCTTATTAAAGATGAATTATTTATTTGACAGAGAGAGATCACAAGTAGGCAGAGAGAGAGGAGGAAGCAGGCTCCCTGCTGAGCAGAGAGCCCGATGTGGGCCTCGATCCCAGGACCCTGAGATCATGACCTGAGCCGAAGGCAGAGGCTTTAGCCCACTGAGCCACCCAGGCGCCCTCTAATGACTTTTAAGTGTCTGATTCTATGGCAGTATTATCTGCATTGTTGTTTTACCGCCGTCCACCCGCAGAACTTCATCTTCCCCGCATGAAACTCCAGACCCTTTATTGCTTCCTCCCCATCTCCTCCTCCCCAGCCTCTGAAGTTACCATTCCCTTTGTGTATGAATTTGAGTACTCTAGGAATCATGTCAGTGGGATCGTACAGTATTTATTATTTTGTGACTGACTGGTTTCACTTAACACGTTTTAAAGATTCTTTGGTGTTGGGGGCGCCTAGGTTACTCAGTTGGTTGAGCCACTGCCTCCGGCTCAGGTCATGATCATGGAGTCCTGGGATCGTGTCCCACATCCGGCTCCCCGCTCAGCAGAGGGTCTGCTTCTCCCTCTGACCTTCCCCCTCTCATGCTTCCTCTCACTCACTCTCTCTCTCAAATAAATAAATAAAATCTTTTTAAAAAAAGATTCATTGACATTGTAGCATGTGCCTCACTGGCTTATTATTATGGAGGGGGAGGGGCCCAGGGAGAGGGGGAGAGAGAATCTTTTTTTTATCTTTTAAAAAAATATTTATTTATTTATTCATTTATTTGACATAGAGAGAGAGACAGGAGAGAGGGAACACAAGCAAGGGGAGTGAGAGAGGGAGAAGCAGGCCTCCCGCTGAGCAGGGAGCCCGATGTGGGACTCGATCCAGGGTCTCCGGGATCATGACCTGAGCCGAAGGCAGACACTTAACGACTGGGCCACCCAGGTGCCCCGAGAGAGAATCTTAAGCAGGCTTATTTATTTATTTTTTTCTGCTCTCAGAAGACGAAGGTTGTTAACCAGGCTTCTTTCCCAGCACAGAGCCCCATATGGGGCTTGATCTCACAGCCCAGATATCATGACCTGAGCCAAAATCAAGAGTCGGACGCTTGACCTAGTGAGCTACCACTGTTTCAGAGTGTATCTTGCAAAAGCCTCTTCTTTTTTTTTTTTTTTTTTAAGATTTTATTTGAGGGCGCCTGGGTGGCTCAGTTGGTTGGGCTCAGGTCATGATCCCGGAGACCCGGGATCGAGTCCCACACCGGGCTCCCTAATTGGCAGGAAGCCTGCTTCTCCCTCTCTCACTCCCCATGCTTGTGTTCCCTCTCTGGCTGTGTTTTTCTCTGTCAAATAAATAAAATCTTAAAAAAAAAAGATTTTATTTGAGAGAGAGAGAGAGAGAGCATGAGTTGCAGGGGAGAAGCAGAGGAAGGGGGAGAAGCAGACACGCTGCTGAGCAGGGAGCCCGATGTGGGGCTCGATCCCAGGACCCTGAGATCAGGACCTGAGCCAAAGGCAGCTGTTTAACTGACTGAGCCCCCCAGGTGCCCCAGCAAATCTTACTTCTTAAAGTATCTCCATGCACATATTAAATGGGGCCCATCACCTCTAGTTTACAGTTGGAGAAGCTGAGAGAAGATAAGTGCATCAGATATGACTGGCTACATTTCCAAATCTATATCCCCCTGTACTCTCCCCCTCACACCCTTCTTTCTTTTGGCAGAGCCCCAGGTTGTTCTCATATTTACTGGCAAGCTATGCCAGGGGCTACTCTCAGCTCCATGAGTAAGTCTTGATTAGTTTGAGTCAATCACAGTGACTTCAGTTCCTTTGCCAGGGCTGGTTCAGGTGACACACTTTTGGCCAATGAGACATGAGAGAACACTGAGGCAAGACTTTTAGGAAGAGTTTCTTTGCTTTTACAAGTAGACACAAGAAAAACCTTCCTCTTTTCTGCTTCTCAAAGTGGTCATGTGTGTGCGTGATGCTCGGAGCTCAGCAGCGATCTTGCCACCATGGGAGGAGTTAGCAAATATTGGCAGAGGAGAGAGATGGGAGGAATGCGATCCTTGAGGACATGAATAAGTTGCTGAGTTAATCAACACTGGAACTCCCCACCTTATTCTTGCTATTTATGTGAGATCATAAATTTCCTTATGGTTTAAAGCACTTTTAAATTTTCTGTATTTGCAACCAAAAACATACTCAATGACGTGTGAAGGATTATAGCTAAACAGGAATGCAGAAGACGTAAGTTTCACTCCCTTTTTCCACGGGATGATGCTAATGCCTCAGGATTGGTCCTTTTGCTATGTGATCTCCCAACCTGTTATATTATTTCTGAACTGTTGGCTGTGGGAAGTAATTTCTGGGAAGAAGGACCCGTGGAAGATTAAGTTCGACTTTGAGGAAAAAGTGGGAGGCGCTGGAGAAAATGACAAGAGACACAGCAGAGGGACAACTGCATAGGGCGTTACAACTGGAAGAATGGTGAAAAGTGTTATTTGGGAATGATCCTATGAAACATAACAGTCAGGCGTGGTGGGAAGGGCTGATGGAAAATTCCCAGCCAGTGTGGCTGTAAGATCCAGGGAGCTTTTCTTTCCAATGAGAAGCCCAGCAAATCTTGGAGAGGTGGTATGTGGCAAAGTGGGAGACAAGGGTATGATATGAAGCTGGCCAGGGGAAGGGCTCTGAGACACTACAGGCTGCTGCTAGAGAAGTAACATCATTATAGCCAGATACTAAGCTGACACCAACACTCATGTTAAGCCTCTAATGGATTCTAAACTTTTATAGTTTATCCAAAGCTTTCTTTTTCTTTTTTCTTTCTTTTTATTTTTTTTAAAGATTTTATTTATTTATTTGACAGAGAGAGAGAGATCACAAGGAGGCAGAGAGGCAGGCAGAGAGAGAGGAAGAAGCAGGCTTCCTGCTGAGCAGAGAGCCCAATGCGGGCCTCGATCCCAGGACCCCGAGATCATGACCTGAGCTGAAGGCAGAGGCTTTAACCCACTGAGCCACCCAGGTGCCCTCTTTTCTTTTCTTTTCTTTTTTTCTTTTTAAAGATTTTATTTGACAGAGAGAAACACAGCCAGAGAGGGAACACAAGCAGGGGGAGTGAGAGAGGGAGAAGCAGGCTTCCGGCTGAGCAGGGAGCCCGATGTGGGGCTCGATCCCGGGTCTTCAAGATCATGACCTGAGCCGAAGGCAGTCGCTTAAACGACTGAGCCACCCAGGCGCCCCTTTTCTTTTTTTAAGATTTTATTTATTCAGGGGCCCCCGGGTGGCTCAGTTGTTAAGCATCTGCCTTTGGCTCAGGTCATGATCCCAGGGTCCTGGGATCAAATCCCACATCGGGGTCCTGGATCGGCAGGGAGCCTGCTTCTCCCTCTCTCTGCCACTCCCTCTGCTTGTGAGTGTGTGTGCTGTCTCTCTCTGACAAATAAATAAGCAAAATCTTCAAAAGAAAATCAAGGAGCCATCGCATGTGGCAGATTATATTTTTCAGAGATGGCCACCGTGATATATCTCATCCCACATTCTCTGATTATGTTGCAAAACTGACACTCTTCTCATGGAGTGGTCGTGAGTGTGTCCCTCCCCTACCTGGGCAGGACTTTGTGGGCACCAGGAACAGAACCATGTGGTGGAGTGATGTTATGCAACTTTCAATGCTGAGTCATAAAAATCCCAGGCACTGCTGCTTTATTCTTCCAGGACATTTGATTTTGTGATTTTGAAACACAGACACCATGCTTGAAGAAGCCCAGAAGAAACACATGACGGGGCTACGTGTGGGGGTCAGGCCATCAGCCCCCGCTGAAGTCCCAGCAGACAGCCAGCCTCCATTGCCGGGAGTAAGACCTGCCCCGATGGCCTCAGCCATGCAGTTACCCTTAGCTGGTGGGTCTTCCCAACTGAGGCCCCTGTGGGGACAGAAACTAGTTAGCCCTGTGCGTCCTCTCTGAAATCTTGACCCATAGGGCCCATAAGCATAATAAAATGATGGTTTCATACCACTAACTTTTTGTTTGTTATAAAACTCCAATTAACATGAATACCCAGCGTCCTTCTTTGTTAGGTGAACCCATAAACTCCCTTTTTTTCTTAAGCTAGTTTGAATTAAGTTTCCGTCACTTGCAACTGAAAGGAATTTGATTCATATACCCTTTATTCTGCAGGTGTCGCTCACTCTTGCAAATCAGCTGCTCAATTTACCAAAAAAATGAAAAATAAATCATTTTTCATGTGGTCTTCATGGAAAAAGTACAGAAAAAATAGTGAGGAGAAGAGAAGACTCAGATTTAGGAAAAGCAGCTAAGGAAGGGTCCTCTTGGTTTTCCTCAACCCGTGAGTCCCTGGGTAACGACATACCATATTGCCTCAGTTAAGTCATTTTCCCCCCTAGTGTTGAGGTCTGGCCGCTGACCTGCCGAGTGACCTTTGCCGTCATGATGCGTTGCTGAGTCTACTGCTTTCTTAGAGAGTGGTAGTGGAAGGAGTTATTTCTTCAGCAGCAAGATGAGGGAGTGGGGCTAGATGATAATCTGTTATTATAGATATTAGTGATAAGTATGTACTAAGCATTATGTCAGGTGTTTTCCACATGCCACTCATTTTACTTCTATGCAGCAGCTGCTACTAGATACTTCCGGGCCCTTTCCTGGACTAGAATTTCATCAGTGCGCTTTCTCTTGTGGCTCTCACTCTCCTACCCTCGCAGGACATATCACAGGTGACAAGTTCCTTGTTTTCCACAAACTTAGGTTCAGATTAGGAAGGTAAAACTAGACTAGACGTTACATTATTTTTTATTCTTTTGCTAAAGATTTTTAATTATTTGGCAGAAAGAAACAGCTGGAGAGGGAACACAAGCAGGGGGAGTGAGAGAGGGAGAAGCAGGCCTCCCGCCGAGTAGGGAGCCCGATGCGGGGCTGGATCCCAGGTCTCTGGGATCATGACCTGAGCTGAAGGCAGAAACTTAATGACTGAGCCACGCAGGTGTCCCTAGACATTAAATCCCTGTGGTCTGAATTGAGTGGCACACCGTAGTACGACAGGAGTTCCATTCGTTCTCTGCTGCCATAAGGCGGATGACCACAAACTTAGCAGCTTACAGGAACACACATATATTACTTCATTGTCTTTGTGGGTCGGGGTCTGAGTTCAGCGCAGCGGGAGCCTCTGTAGGGGCTCACAAGTGTGCCATCAAGGTGCTGGGCAGGCCGTGCCCCTCGCCGGAGCCCAGGAAGCCCAGGGTCCCCTTCTTACAGGCAGCAGACTGAGGGTCCCCGGCTTCTTGCTGTCTGATGGGGGCGGGTCCCCGCTCCTAGAGGCCCCGCAGCTCCCCGCGTGCGCCTTCTCCACAGGCACCGGCGGCAGACTCTCATCCCAGTGGCTAAGAAATGTCAGATACCGGAACTGTCAGTGTGGAGTGACACACGTCGCCTTCGCCTTTGCCACATTCTCTTGCGTAGAGGAAAGTCACAGTCCTGCCTACAGGCAAGGGGGGGAGATTACAGGGGTGTGTGACTCACTGGGGCGGGGTCACAGGGAGGTGTGCTTGCCACAGGAATTTCAGAAAAAAAGGTAAGTCAGAGTGCACTGGAATCCTCAAGGGAGTCTTTACGGAGGGACTTAGGCCAGAGCTTAAAGGAGGAGTGGGATTCAGACCCACAAAGAGAGAAGGAGAAGAGGGAGACCATCTAGGATCAAAGGACTGTACACATCTGAGCAAAGGTGTGGAGGTGGGGTTAATACCACACAAAACCCCAATGGAAATCTGCTGGCTTTTTGTGTCACAAAGAGTAGGAGGAACTTTCTTTCTACATTCCTCCCTCCCTCCCTTCCTTCCTCTTTCCCTCCCCCTTCCTACTTTCTTTTTTTTCTTTTAATAGAGTCCATGGTCAAAGGAACGAGGCTGATAGAAAAGCGAAGGTCAAGCAAAGCTTTATTTCGCACCAAGCATCAGAATTTTACTGGCCAGCCAGGGTAGCTTCTCCGGGGAGAAGGACCATGCCTGATTTCTCAGGCTAGCTTTTATAGGGCATCCCCCCAAATCACAAGCTGACTAGGGTCACGAGTTAATTTACATCCCCACTGCATAGGGGAAACCGCACCCCAGACTCACGTGGCTTGCCTGAGTTGACTTGCGCTCCCACGGCCCCTAGAACCAGGAGATCAAGGGTACCTGGGTGCCCCATCTGAACCCAAGTACCAGTGAGGGGTGCCCATTCTAGTAAGCATCTGAATACCTCCCCAGGACACTCTCACTCCCGGGATGGGGTTAGGGGTAACGGATTGGGCGCCTCCCCCAACCTGGCTCACCTGTGTTTCCAGGGGCCTTTTGCCCCTAACACCTGGAGTTGTTTTTCTGAGTAAATGAGATGGCGGCTTGGACTTCTAATAGGTTCTTACACTTTCTTTCTAAGATTTTACTTGAAAGAGAGAGAGAGAGAGCATGAACAGGGAAGAGGAGCGGAGGGAGAAGCAGACTCCCCTGGGAGCAGGGAACAACCCAGGATTAAAACCTGAGCCAAAGGCAGATGCTTAACCCATTGAGCAGCCCAGGCGCCCCTCTTTTTTCTTTTTTTTTCAAAGATTTACTTATTTATTTGGGGGGAGGGCGGCGCAGAGGGAGAGAGAGTCTTCACCAGACTCAGGCTGAGCCCAGAGCCCCACGCAGGGCTCCGTCTCATGACCCTAAGGTCACTACCTGAGCCCAGTGCAAGAGTGGGGTGCTTGATCGATTTAGCCACCTAGGAGCCCCAGAACCTTTTTTCCCTCTTTAACCAAAAGGAAGGGGTATTAGTAAAGAGAGTCCTGGCTGATATGTCAGAAAATTGGGGTTCATGGCTCAGTTCTGCTGTGGACTAGAAGTACGACGGGGCCTGCTGGTCAGGGGACCTGGTTCCCTGTGGGCGCTTCATTCACACTGCTGTCGTGAGGACTGGTCGGGGGACCTGGTTCCCTGTGGGCGCTTCATTCACAGTGCTGTCGTGAGGGCTGGTCGGGGGACCCGGTTCCCTGTGGGCGCTTCATTCACACTGCTGTCGTGAGGACTTTGTGAGCTCTTGGGTGGGAAGTGTCTATAAACTCTCTGGGTCCCATTTCCAAAGCAGCTTCAGCGTCTTCCAAGACGCCATTCTCTCCAATGCCGCCTCGCTCTCGCTCTCCTGGAATCTTCTGTCGTCACCTGAACGGCTGGGAGAAGCCCTCTCCAGGTTCTAGCCTTGGCACCCCTAATCACTGTTATCCGATCTGCCCGGCACGCTCCTCCAGCACCACCAGAGCCCATGCTCATCAGTCCGTGCTCGACCAGACCCCTTCCCCAGCACCCGACTCAGGCGTCTAACCAAGTACTCGTCCTCCCCCCACCCCCAGCTCCCCCACACCCGTCAGATCTTCCTCATGCCCAGAACTAAACTCCTTGCCCTCCCCGCGAGCCTCTTCCTCTTCTTCCTGGTCTTGGGAAATCGCATCACCAAGTCTGGGCTCCTGGGCCATTCTTTCCTGCCCTGCCCCCAAACCTGAGCTCCAGGGGGTGCCAACCATGGGCCAAACCTCCCTGCTCTCAGCTCTTGCAGCAGTCAGGGCACCCAGTTCTCGTCGGATCCTCTTGGTTCAGTTTGTTCTCTACACTTCCTGCAGGATGAACTTTCTCAGGCATGAACTTAATAATATGTCTGCTCTGCTTAAAGGCATTCAGGGTGGTACTTGGGTGGCTCAGCTGGTTGGGCGACTGCCTTCGGCTCAGGTCATGATCCCGGAGACCTGGGATCGAGTCCCACATCAGGCTCCCTGCTCGGCGGGAAGCCTGCTTCTCCCTCTCTCACTCCCCCTGCTCGTGTTCCCCCTCTGGCTGTGTTTCTGTCAGATAAGTAAATAAGGAAATAAAAATCTTGGGGGAGGGAAGCATTAAGAGGCCCCTAAATTGGGAATGAAGTCCAAACTCCTGGAGACGACTTTCAATCCCTGAACTCCTCTCAGCTGTAGCTCTTGTCCACCTCCCTTGTCCCCTGCGCTCCAGTCCTACTGCACTGCCCTCAGTAATCACGTGCGTCACGTTCTTTCAAGCCTCGGGGCGTGAGTGCACTGCTCCTCCGGCCAGAAGTACCTGATCACACCATCCTTCTCTGCCTCGCTGGCCCTTCTCATCCGGGATTACTCAGCTTAGCTGTTCTGTTTTCAAGGGCCCTCCTAGGGGCACCCTTATCAGCCCGTGCAGGCCTCTATCACAGCTCTCCGTACTCCAGAAACCCAAAGCCTGTGTTGCAATTGCTTTTTCTTTTGCTTTGAGTTCTCAGAAGCAATAATGGTGTCTTATTTTAGTTTCTTATTTTTTAAAGAATACTTTATTTATTTGAGAGAGGGAGAATGACTGAGAGAGAGCATGAGAGGGGAGAAGGTCAGAGGGAGAAGCAGACTCTCCGCAGAGCTGGGAGCCCGATGTGGGACTCGATGTGGGACTCCAGGATCATGACCTGAGCTGAAGGAGGGGCTTATCCAGCTGAGCCTCCCAGGCGCCCCCTTAGTTTCTTATTTTGAGGCTCTGATCACCTTCTCTTGCAATCTGATCCTTTCAACATGTTTATTTATTTATTTATCTGACAGAGAGAAACGCAGCTACAGAGGGAACACAAGCAGGGGGAGCGAGAGAGGGAGAAGCAGGCTTCCCGCCGAGCAGGGAGCCCGATGTGGGGCTCCATCCCCGAACTTTGGGATCATGACCTGAGCCGAAGGCAGACGCTTGAGGGAAGGCAGATGCTTAATGACTGAGCCACCAAGCGCCCTCATATTTATTTTTTGAATAGTTAGCACACTCATCTGCGTAAAAACCCAGAAGTTACAATAAGCTGTATAATGAAAAGTCTCCCTTCGACCGCTGTCCCCACTCCAGTGGTCCAGCTCTCCTCCCCAGAGGCAATCAATATTATCAGTTTCTTGTGAATACTTCTAGGGATATAAATATCTCTAGACACAAAAACATATCTATGGTTCCCTTTTTTTTTTTTTAAAGATTTTATTTATTTATTCATTTATTTGACAGAGAGAAACACAGCCAGAGAGGGAACACAAGCAGAGGGACTGAGAGAGGGAGAAGCAGGCCTCCCGCCGAGCAGGGAGCCCGATGTGGGACTCGATCCCGGGTCTCCAGGCTCATGACCTGAGCCGAAAGCAGTCGCTTAACCAACTGAGCCACTCAGGCGCCCCTATGGTTCCCTTTTATACAAAAATGTTATCATGTTCTACAGGCCGTGCTGTACCTTGTTTTCACTTAGGTACTGTATCCAGGAGATCATTTCATTTCAGCACATAAAGAGCTTCCTTATTCTTAATTTTCAGTTTTTCCATTGTTGTTGTATCCTAAGTTAATTAATGAACATTAGGTTATTTTCAGTCTTTTGCAAATACAGCTAATATTGCAATGACTACCTTCTTGAAAATGTCACTTCACATATGTACAAGTGTGACAGCAGAATGAATTCCTAGAAGTGGGGCTGCCTGATCAGGGGACATGTGCATATGCGAATTTTACCACGTCCATACTGCCCTTCCCGGAGTTTGCAGATAACATCTTATTTCTCTTTGTATCCCCAGCCGCTATTGCAGACTCTAGAACAGAGCAGGCATTCAGTACATTTTTGTGTCAAATAAACACATGAAAAAAATAGCTCTTTCAGTGGAAGCTCCCTTTTTCCTTCCTTTGATGTCTAGTAGAGAAATTCCCGCCCGTTCAGAGCTCAACTCAAACCAAATGATTGTAGAGCATTATTGCAGAGCAAAATTCTTATTATTCCAACTTGTATTATTTTCCCCATTTGTGCAATTACACGACACCCTTCTTCATCAGGTTGGTTATAAAATAAGGTCAAACTAACTTCTATGTTCTAATACAATAACTGAATCCTCATCCCACATTTTGTGAGATGTCTTATTCTACTACTCCTCTCGCCCACATGCTGAGCATTGCTAGAAACCCATATACAGTCCACAAATTCTTTCAGGGGGTTGCTTGTTGCTTTTATAAGTCATCAGACCTCTTCCTGCAAGGTGACTTTTACTGTTTGTTTTTTTTTTTAAGATTTTATTTATTTATTTGACAGAGAGAAACACAGCTAGAAAGGGAACACAAGCAGGGGGAGTGAGAGAGGGAGAAGCAGGGAGAGGCAGGCTTTGGCCAACAGAGTGCCTGACGTGGGGCTCAATCCCACTACTCCAGGATCATGACCTGAGCAGAAGGTAGACGCTTAGTGACTGACCCATCCAGGTCCCCCTTTACTGTCTTGTCTTTTTTTTTTTTTTTAGATTGTATTTATTTATTTTTAAAGATTTTATTTATTTGACACAGAGAGAAATAGCCAGAGAGGGAACACAAGCAGGTGGAGTGAGAGAGGGAGAAGCAGGCTTCCCGCCGAGCAGGGAGCCTGATGTGGGGCTCGATCCCGGGTCTCTGGGATCATGACCTGAGCCGAAGGCAGTCGCTTAACCAACTGAGCCACCCAGGCGCCCCAATTTTATTTTTTAAAAAAGATTTTATTTAGTTTGTTGAGAGAGAGAGAGAGGAAGAGTGTGTGGGGGGGCACAGAGAGAGGGAGAGAGAGTGTGAAGTAGACTGTGTGCTGGCTCCCCCGAAGCCCAACCTGAGGCTCCATCGAAGGACCCCGAGATCATGGCCTCAGCTAAAACCCAGAGGCAGGCTGGGCCACCCAGGCGCCCCACTCTCAGTCTTTGTTACACTATGAATCCTTGCTCCTCCTGGGCTGTTCACTAGCTGTGTGGCTTCTCTGTGCCTGTGTATTCATCTATAAAGTAGGGTATAGACTGTGAAGATTAAATAAAGTCATAGATATGAAGTGCTTACAGTAGTGTTGGCACACAGTGATGTTGAGGGAAGCAGTCCTTCATGGGCCCATCGTGCTTCTACCCGTATTCCCGGGTATGCCACAGATACGCTGCCCTGACTGCCCTTAGCAGGGTCAGTTCTCAAGGTTGTGTTTATAGTGAGCGACTTTAAGGAATGAAGTAATGTCTCCCTCCGGGACAGAGAACAGGTTTGCTCAGCGCTTCCTGTGAGAAGGCAGGTTCCCCAAACTCAGTGTTCCCTCCTCTGCGGTGTAAATCCACCACGTAAGTGCACAGCGTCCATGTGAACCCTTTAGAAGACCTGGGGGGAGAGGAAAGGCCATAAACGTGCTGAAGCTCACGCTGCTTCCTGTGTCGTAATAGTCCTTTGTCTCTGACCCAGTAATTCTGTTTTCTGTCAGGATCCACAAAACAGTAACAGACTAACTTATTAGTCAGTCAACAGGGTGAACTAAAGACCAGACTCCAGTACCAAGTGCTTAAGTAAGCTGTTCGCACTATTTTTCCTCTTGCTCCTCCCCCTCGCCTTTGCCAGGCATTCTGCACACTCCCGGGCGTGCACTTGGGTAGGTGGCTGCATTCTGCACACTCCCGGGCGTGCACTTGGGTAGGTGGCTGCATTCTGCACACTCCCGGGCGTGCACTTGGGTAGGTGGCTGTATTCTGCACACTCCCGGGCGTGCACTTGGGTAGGTGGCTGTATTCTGCACACTCCCGGGCGTGCACTTGGGTAGGTGGCTGAAAAACATCAACCAGGCCATTGGCAAAGAATTCTACAGTGCTGTTGGGGGAAACAAAATAAATCAGAAATAAATAACTTCACGATCATTGCCCAATTTAAATTATTATCCGGTCCCTTTAATATCCAGTTCCAAATCACTGAGACCATAGCTTTCTCTGCGTACACTTTTTGTATAGTTGGAGGATAGTTTTTATGTAGTTGCAATACATGAAAGTTGCGAAAAAATAACCGGTCTTAGTTCCTGTTACCTAACAGCCGGATGACTTTGGGCTCTCTGTGGTTCAGTTTCCGAGTAAGTGAAACAGAGAAACAAATTCAGGATCCGGTCAGCTCACAACGTCGTTGGGGCCACGGAATAAAATACGGTTAAGTGCACAGAGAAGGCACTGGACAAATGAGTTGTTATAATCTAAGGCTGCAACTTAAGGCTGTCGAATCACAAACGTCAACTTATCCTAATACTACTGCTTTGGGGCCTACTAAATGGGTTATGAAATGAAAGAAGAAAAACTTGCCCCACGTCTACAGCTGAAGCAGTTCGCCGCACTCGGGGCTGGGTTAGTCGCCCAAACTACAACTCCCGTCAGGCTTTGTTCCCGAACTGCGTCACAAAAAACCTCCGCTCTCGCCCGGGCCCTGCTCTCTCCCCCGCCCCCACCGTCCAGAAACTACAGTTCCCAGAGCGCTCCGCGGAGCCCAGCCGTCCGTTTTCCCCCCGCCCCCGGCCTCCCTTTTAGCACCTCCGGCGGCTCCGTGGCCGACTCGGGTCCCGCAGGCGGCGGAGCGGGCGCGCGCGAGGAGGGAGTGGAGGCGTAGGGGGGCGGGGGGACGGCTCGCTCGCTCGCAAGATGGCGGACGAGGACGGGGAAGGGATTCACCCCTCGGCCCCTCACAGAAACGGAGGTGGCGGCGGCGGTGGGGGCTCCGGCCTCCACTGCGCCGGGAACGGCGGCGGGGGAGGCGGCGGCCCGCGGGTCGTGCGCATCGTCAAGTCCGAGTCCGGCTACGGCTTCAACGTGCGGGGCCAAGTGAGCGAGGGCGGGCAGCTGCGGAGCATCAACGGGGAGCTGTACGCGCCGCTGCAGCATGTGAGCGCCGTGCTGCCCGGGGGGGCGGCCGACCGGGCCGGGGTGCGCAAAGGGGACCGCATCCTGGAGGTGTGAGTATCCGCGCGGCCCGCCGCCCCACCCCGCCCCGCCCCTCAGGCCGTCCGGCCTCCCCGACCCGCCGCCCTCGGGCCGCCCCGGCCCCCTCCCCCGGCCCCCGGCCCGGCGCTCGCCGCTCGGCTCGCCCTCCGCCGCGCACCTTCCTCCCGGTAGCCGGGCGGCGTCCGGGGCCCCGCTGCCTTGATCCCCGCCCCCACCCCTCTGCCTTCTCCTGCGCCTGGCTGCCCTCTCAGGGACTTCTGTCCCTGCTGACAGCATCTCCTTTTCCGACCCGCTCCCTGGCCGTGCCCTCTCCAAGTTCTCACCTTGAGGTAGTTTCTCGTTCTCCACCGCTGCGGCCACCCCTCGTGGACCGTCCCTGTGTCGTCTAGACCAGGCAGGCAGGACCTGGGGTCGGCTCCCACTCGGCCTCCGGGCACAGTGTCCCTGCACTGCGCGCCTTTGCTTTCCTTCCTCACCCTGGGTCAGCAACCCCTGCATTTTTCCAGCCTGCCTCCCTTTTGGACTCACACTCCCAAGAGTGTACCTTCTTCTCGCACCCTTGCTTGCCTGCCTTTGTTTTTGTTTCGGGGGTGGGGGACGGTGTCTTGGACACTGTAGTTTCTTTACACTGTTGTCCCCTATTACATACACCAGGGGTTTGAATCTACGGAGAGCACCCCGATCTGGCCCCCCTTCTCGGGGTCTTCACTCTGCACCATACTCCCACTTGCTTTTAGTCTGCATTGTGGTGGAGCCTCCTTCCTTCCTGCTCCCCCCCCCCCACTGTGCCCCTCTTTTGGATCTTTGACCTCCTTACTTTTTGGGGGCATCCCCTTTCCATTCTCTGTGGTACTCTGTCCTCTTGTGATCCCACGCTCGATTTTATCCTATTTATCTTCTCCACGCTGCTTTCCTTTCTCTTTTTAGGCTCCTGCTGCTGCTGCAACCTGTCCTCTTCCCTACTGCAGCCCCTCCCCCTTAATACTCCCTCAGCCTTACTTCCGCTCCGCATCCCAAAGCTCCGCCGGCTGTCCTGCAGTTTCTGTGCAGACCTCCTCCACCACTTTCATCCAGGTCTTACCTCGGTGGCTTTGCGCTTTGTATTAAAATCCTTACAGTGATTGCGGTTGACTGCTAGGTGGTGTGTGCTCTCATTACCTCCGTTCTCCTCAGCAGGTTTCAATCCTGCATCTCTTGCCTTTTTACCGAACCTTACTCTCGCTCCGCTTGGATTTGCTCTCATGAAGTCTTTCTCATTTTTTATAAATATTATTTTAGTTATAAGTTCCACAACTTTCAGTCTCATGTAGTAAAACAGTAGGTTTGCACAGGGTTTCAAAGAGGTATCTTGAGGATCTGGCCTATAGAGTACTCTGTCCCTTTTTATTTACCTTATGCGCCCTGCCCTTATCCTGAACACTCTTACTCTGGAATTCACTCATTCTGTTTCCTCTTACCTTCCCCGGAAGAAAGAGTAGCTCACCAAAGTAACTGTTTGGAGCTATTAAACCTTCCATTTATGGTTTCTTTTTCTGTTAATGTTCTACATGCTCTTTTCTTATTCTCTGATAATACATTCTTAATCTTTGGGGGCCAGGGCATTCAGATATAGAATGTGGTAGTGACCAAAATTTGTTTCATTACTTGGGCATCTAATTCTCTTCGTTCTAGATAACTAAAAATCTGTGGCTGATGTTTCCTTCTGATAGAAGCTCTTGGAATTGTCATTTTCCTTTCCCTTTGGAAGTTAACTTTGGATCCAGGTGTTTGTTTATTTTTAAATTTAAAATTGAAGTATTTATTTAAAATTATAAATTTATCATAAAGTTTTAAATAATTTATTCTTTATAAGAGCTAAAGGAACTAAACCAAAAATAATTCTGTAGATGACTACAGCTAACGTGATCAACCATTTCAAATATATGTGTGTGTACGTTATATATATATTTATATATATATATATATAGCAACAATTTTGCAACAGAATCTAGACATAAATTAGGAACTGTAAGGGAGATCAGATGATCCCCTAGGACAGATGGAAGGACTTGCCTCGGGTCCATGTTCCAGGCTAGGCCCATTCCTCCTTCTAGAGAGAAAACATACTTGGTGGTGAGTAGAGACTTTGTCTTAAAAAAGACAAGAAAGTGGGCAGGACAAAAGAATGCTCTTTGCTTAGAGAACTTTACTCTGGAAGGTTGTGATAATGAAACTTCTTCCTGGCAGTGGTTTCTCATCTTTCAGTTGTATTTTGATTTCCAAATTCTGTAAAGCTTCTTTCCTACTACTGTGGAAACGGTGATAGTTGCAGCACCGAGTCAAGCAAGCTGGCAAATTCTCTGAGACTTCGGCTCTGTAGTCTCTTTCCTTCTTCCAAAGTCTGCATCTTCTCCTTAGGTTTTCACGTGAGAGGAGGAAATCAGCAAACAGAGACACAATTCTTGAGGGATATCTATGTCTGTTACTTATTTTGATTTTGGTTAGGTTGATGCTAATTTTCCTAAAGCATTCTTTAGGCAGCATTCCTTAGAACTTTTCTTTGTCCCCTGCAAGTTCCTTAAGTTAACCCCTCTCTGTTGTCGCAGGAAAGTTTTGCGTGTAACTGAGGCGTCAAGTGGGATCAGGGTTAGCCATACGTAGGTTATTATTATGTAGACATAGTTTGCATGAAGTCTTAGGTGGATGTCTGGACCTTGATGATTGATGCTTAACTAAGACTTGTCCCTATTTTAGATGCTTTCTTGTTGTACACAAATTATACCAATTTTCATATATTGTAGTCATTTGGACACCTGATTGAGTTGTGAAAAGAACCGAGTAACTTTGAGATTTAAGGGACTAAAGGCTTGGACAGAAGTAAGAACATTGATTTCTTTGTGTTTCTTTTAAAGTCTGCCTTACAAAGGCCCTGTCCTCATTGAATCTTAGAATAGTCATTAAACTAAATTCAGTACGGTTCAGTTTGTCCTTTCTCCCTTCAAAACTGCCTAGATTCTAACCTGTCTGGAAAGAGTCATCTTGCAGGGCTTGGTAGTAGGATATGAACAAGCCCTCTGGGCTCTCAGTTTTACTGCACATGGAAAGTTGTGTGCTAGCAATGCTAGTCTCCACCTTGTAATCCTTCCCAGTGCAACAATAGTGAGTGTTTCCCTTTGATGTGTATATACCTGGAGGGATGCTTTCAATAAGTAGAACCAAAATACATATGTCTTTGCACTAATTATATAGTATGTGAAGTAACATTTGACTTCAGGTTAATTTTCTTAAGGTTAGAGTATTTCCAAGGGCTCTTGATTGATTTCTTGAGAAGTGTCCTTAGGAGGGTTATAGTTGTGGTACCTAACCATCTTTATTTTTAACGGATTAGGCTTATCTGTTGATTAGTTTGTTTTATCTCTTTGGTATTTGGGTGGTGTGGTCTTTAATAAGCATGGACCCCTAAGATTGGCTTGCAGGCATTTAAAATCCTGATATATTTGTAAGTTGGGTAGAGTATATGCTTTCCCCCTTCATAGCATCAAGATAATATATCCATCAACTTTCCCTTGTTAAAGTTACACTTAATCTTAGCCAAAAGGCTGAGAAGTGATCCCTTGTTAAAGTTAAACCATAAGAAAAATTAAAGCTATATATATATATGTATAAATTTGTTTATTGGGAATTCATTTTATAGGAATATCTCATGGGCATTCCTTTTTTTTTTTTTTTCTTTATTTAATGTGAAAGTTTAAAGAGGTTGGTGCCACAAGAAGTATTTTTACGAGTTAAGTGTGATTCATTTAATGTTGACTGCTAAGTACCTTCTCAGGAGCTGTTTTCTCAATTGTAGATGAATTCTATTTGGCCCAGATTTTCCAGGTAGATTTTAGAAATGATGTTTGAAATCATGGTTATAGATCAAAGGAAAAAATTTTTTTAAACATCTTATTTATTTATTTGACAGAGAGAGAGATCACAAGTAGGCAGAGAGGCAGGCAGAGAGAGGAGGAAACAGGCTCCCTGCCGAGCAGAGAGCCCGATGTGGGCCTCGATCCCAGGACCCTGAGATCATGACCTGAGCCGAAGGCAGAGGCTTTAACCCACTGAGCCACCCAGGCACCCCCAAAGGAAAATTTTATGGTAGTGATCCTTAAGCTGTAGTGAGCATAAAAATTACTGGTTGTGTTTGTCAGAAGTATAGATTCTTGGGCTCACCTTGTGAGGGTTATGTATGATTCAGTAGTCTTGCATGGGGCCTCTAAGTCTTTATTTTTTACTCCCTTTGCAATGCACATACCCAGTCTGGAGTGACACAGAACGTTCTAGGCCTTGAAGTCTCAGTTTATTTTATCTTCGTGGTTATAGTGAGAGTCATGAGCTACAACTATTGTACCAAATAGTGATTTGTTAGACTCCTGAACTCCAGCCCTTGGAAAATCAATTCAGTAGGATAGTGGACTATTATATCTGCTCATCTAGGCTTTATTGAATCTTTCTAAATGTAATAAAAATACAAAGGGGTAGAACAAGTTAATAAAATCATTATATCACTTTTTTTTAAATTAAAGATTTATTTATTTTAGAGAGTGAGCGAGAGAAGGCACAAGCAGGGAGGGAGGGGCAGAGGGAGAGAGAGAACCTCAAGTAGACTGTTGAGCACAGATGTGGGGCTAGATCTCACAACGCTGAGATCATGACCTGAGTGGAAATCAAGAGTCGGACATTCAACATCAAGAGTTGAACAGTCAGGCACCCGGGTGTGTTAGTCAGTTGAGTGTCTGCCTTTGGCTCAGGTCATGATCCCAGAGTCCTGGGATAGAGTCCCACACCCGGCTCCCTATTTGGTGGAGAGCCTGCTTCTCCCTCTCCTTCCTGCTCTCTTGTGTTCTCTGTCGCTCTCTCTCAAATAAATAAAAATCTTTAAAAAAAAAAAAAGTCAGACATTCAACCAACTGAGCCACTGAGGCACCCCTCACTTTACACTTTATGTAGTGTGTTACAATTTGCATAGTATTTTTACATTTGGTTTGTATAACAGCCTTGTGAGATAGGGAAAATACAGATATCTTGAGGACAGAGACTGCATACATCTATGTTGTTTCCCTAGTCAAGTGTCTAATGGCACATAGAAGGTATTGTATTATTCAGTAAATATTTGCTTAATGATGTAGGAGTATTATTTGTCCCTTTTTCATAAGAGAGGAAACTGGGTGCTGCACTAATGAATGTTAACCAGAATTAAACCCAGGTCTTTAGATTGTAAATCCAGTATATTTCCATTTCTTTGTTTTCTCAGCTATTTTTGACTGTTAATAGTCAACTATTCTTGACTGAATAGTCACTTAAAATTCTTAAAATTCAGTCACATCCCTATAAACTTGGATAGCATTTGAGCTTTGATTCTGTTTGTGAAATGTAACTGTCTTATTATTTACCCTGTCTCTGATTGTTAAATTGGATGGGTGACAGGGAACCAAAATGAGTATTTGTTGCCCTTGTTTGTTGATATTTTTTTTTTTTTTAAAGATTTTATTTATTTGACAGAGAGATCACAAATAGGCAGAGGCAGGCAGAGGAAGAGGGGGAAGCAGGCTCCCTGCCGAGCAGAGAGCCCAATGTGGGACTCAGTCCCAGGACCCTGAGATCATGACCCGAGCCGAAGGCAGAGGCCCAACTCGCTGAGCCACCCAGGTACCCTGTTTGTTGATATCTTTATTGGTATCAGTGAAGAGAGCCTGACATAATCATAATTGCAGCATACTTTTAATTCCCTAGGTAGTTGTGGTAGAAAACAAATAAAACTAAATTCGAAAATAGCATTTATCTTCCTCTTGGAAATCCCTTCCACAACATCGTTGTTACCAGGAAAAGATGTGTTGTTAGTAACATGAAGGTGTTGTCTAGGTCATATAAATTATTGTGAAGAAGGCTTCCCTTCAGCCCCTACAGACTAGTTTGTTTCAGATGAGGGTTTGTTACCATGCTCTCAAGGATAATTATTTTTTAAGATAAGTCCCACTGGGAGTAATTCTTATGATAAGCAAAGAGACTCAATTGACAAGCAGACACTTAAAATTTATGCTCACTACCCTGTGCTTTGGGAGCATGATCTGTGGTGAATTTTAGATGATGGCATTACTGGCACAGTGGATAATGTGGTGGTTTAGGATAGAGCCAGTTAGGATCACTCTTTTTGACTATCAGCTGTATAGATGATTTCCGTGCTTTACTCAGGCAGTTCCATAAAAGCCTATGTATGGGTGGTATAATTCCAGCCCCACATGTGGAAAAAAAATATTTAGGATTTTTTTTTTTTTTTTAATAGACTCCATGCCAAACATGGGGCTTGAAACTCATGACCCTGAGATTAAGAGTTGCATGCTCTACCGACTGAGCCAGCCAGGTACCCCAAAAATATTTAGGCAGTTTAAAAATATTTTTTAAAAACTTGCAAGTCTCTGTAAGAGCTATATTTTATATTAGAACCAATATCTATAAATACAAAAAAAAAAAACCCACCTGAAGCAAGTTTCACAAAACCATATTTAGTGGTATCGTGTTCCCTGGCATTTTTTAGTCTGTTCAGTATTTCAGAGTTTTGTTTTGTTTTTTTGAATGATAATGGTGATCCATGTGAATTTCATGTCTATTAGGTCATGATCCACTGTGTGAAAATGAGTGATTTAGGGTATCACTTTTCTGGTGCTGGCCCACTAATATCACCCCATCTGGTTTTGCAGTTCAGCACAAACTATATGTAAATTACTGTTCGCTTGCATGAAGTCCCTGCATCTCTGCCCTTGAGAAATTTAACACTGGAGTGGGGAAGTATACAGTTTACTGTGTGTAAAGCAAATGAATTAATGGAGATAAAGGAGAAACACAACGGAGTTTAAAGGAAAGAGTGAATACGGTTGAGATGATTGGTGGGTAGATCGGTCATAGAAGGCTTTTAAACTGTGATTGAAGGACAAGTGTAATTTCAGTAGTCAGAGAAGGGGGAGGGAATTCATAGGCTGAGGAAACTGTGTGACCAAAGGAAGGAGGATATGAAAAGTTCTTGGGACAAGGAATCTAAAGTTGCTATTTGTAGACAGTTGGGCTTAAAGTTAGATCAAAAACGCTTTGAATGCAATGCTACGAAGTTTGGGTTCTGTTCTGTTTTTGAGGTGAGAATATAATTATATGTGCATTAATACCTAGGACTCCCTGTGAATATAGTTTTTATTTAATTATTTACCCAAAGAGGTTGAATAACTTCCAAGGTGAAAGAGGAAAATCACCATTAGAATTAGAAGAATTTCAGAGCATCTATTCTCGTGAGCTGTCTTGTACTATATAAAGAAGGGAACTAAGAACAACTAAGCTCTAACGCCCAGAGTTGGGAACAGCTGGTGAGGACCTGGTTGCCTTTAATATATATATGTTTTACCTGACAATTTAGCCTAGCTTGTCGAATATCCACTTCTCTTTTTGTTTTCTTTGTCTTTTTTTTTTTTTTTTAATTTATTTTGGTATTGGGGAGAGAGAGAGAAGAGAGGCAGGGTGAGAAGGGCAGAGGGAGAGACTCTTCAAGTAGACTCCGTGCTGGGTGCAGCGTTCCATATGGGGCTCCATGAGGATCTGACAACCCTGAGATCATGACTGGAGCTGAAATCAAGGGTCGGATGCTTAACCCACTGAGGCACGCTGGCGCCCCACTTCTCTTTAAGTTTTAAATGAGTATACTTAACTATCATCTTCACAGTTGAGAAGTTTGATCCTTATATGCTGCAGGCCAAATGGGCTCTGCCCTATGATGTTCTGTTTTAGCTGTTCTAAGAATTCCTAGTCTGCTCCTCTGATTTGAAGAGGCCTCCTTTAATTTAGATCTTTTGTTTCTGCATACAACATGCTGTTGGGAATTGAGGGGACTGAAGATGGACAGACAACTTAATATAGTACTAAGGTTTATACCTGCCATCTACCTTCAGAATGAAAATCCATACAAAGATCCTTAAATAAGAATTGGTACTGACCACAAAGTAAATTTTTGCTTTCTCTCAGTAATGTGAGGGGTACTTCAGGATTAAATTGTGTGATATGGTTTTAGTCAAATGCTAGGTAGTATGTATGTAGTCTTTTGATTATTTCTTAGTGTGCTCCCGGCTCTTACTATGCTTCCTGCTAAGCATAAGCATATTCTCATAATAGTTGAGGAAATACACCTATCTGCAAGGTATTAAAGTTGCAGAGTAAAGAACTCTATTTGGGTGTCCTTATGGGTACTTCCTTCCATGAACTTAAGTTATTATGAAAGCATCTTTTAAGAAATGATTTATTTTGCTTAAGCTAACAGTGTAGATTCTTGTGTCAAACCTCAGAACAAAACTAGAATGACAGATCTGTGTGTTCTGTGGATTTGAAACACAAGTAATTAGTTTACTTCTCTTTGGAAAAGTACAGAGTGTCTGGAGTCAGCTGCTCCTGTGGATATTCTCCCAGCTGTGTTCAAGCAGCTGATTACTCTTTGGGAACTGTTCAAGGAGATTAACCAGGAAGTTGTCTTTTCCCCCCCAAATACTGCAGTACTTATATTTATATGTCTATCTAGTTTTAGTTAGGTTGATTTAGTATGCTTTAAAAATGAAGAGATTGAGTAAATTAAATTTTGGCGATCTTGGAAAATGTGCAAGTTTTGGAAACTTCTTCTACTTCTTTTGCTGATCAGTTTAATCATCTGTAAGGTTTGTAACTTGTAAAACAAGTGTGTCTACTGAATGCACCACTGGTTACTTAATTTTTTTTTATCCAATGTTATTGTCATTTTGATTTTGGTAAGGTTAAAAACTACTTTTTGGATCTGTTTTCTCATGAAATGTAACCTGCGTCTATCTTTACTTGGAAACAACAATGAGTTTTGTTCTCTGGCTGCTATTTTTGAATCCAAGGAAATGTGACACTTATTTATGAGTTATGTACTGGTAGATTATTTTAGATTTCCCTGCCCTACCCAGTTATCCTTTATATTGCTGATTCAGAAAAGGTCTTATTATACCTTTCTATTTCTTCTTCTTCCTTTTTTTTTTTTTTTTTTTTTAAGATTTTGTTTATTTGACACAGTGAGAGCGGGAACACAAGCAGGGGAAGTGGGAGAGGGAGAAGCCGGCTTCCTGCCTAGCAGGGAGCCCTGTGTAAGGCTCCATCCGAGGACCCTGGGATCATGACCTGAACATGCTTAATGCTTAATGCTTAATGACTGAGCCACCCAGATGCCCTGACTGAGCCACCCAGGTGCCCTGTACCTTTCTTCTTGCTCAGTGTGTTGAAATAGACCACAATTTACAGAAACTATAGTCTGTGTTCAGCTTCCAAGAGAAATTGCCCACATTTAATTTGGATTAAAGATTGGTGTTTGACTGCTAACGGACTATATCCCTTCAAAAGTATATCTGTTACTAATTTTTGTTGTTGTTGCAGATTTTTGAGGGCTGTCATAGATGAAGGTATTTTGAGCAGATAGATCTACACTCCTTCCTTCCTTCTTTTCTTCCTCCCTCCCTCCCTCCCTTTCTTTCTTTAAATTTTATTCAACCATTTTGATGGGGGGAGTATGTGCAAAAGCAGGGGGAGTGGCAGGCCGAGGGAGAGGGAGAAGCAGGCTCCCTGCTGAGCAAGGAGCCTGATGCAGGGCTGATCCCAGGATCCCATTTAACCAACTGAGCCACCCAGGCCCCCCTCCACACTTCTTTCTGTACACTTGTGCATAGTACCTGTTGAGAGTAATTGAATATTCTTAGGAAATAGCTGTTAGGATTCAGAGTGCAGGCTGTTGTCCTGGAACAACACAGGCGATCACGGGAGGAGTCATGCTTTTAATCACATTGTGTAGTAATCCAGAAATAGTAGCGAAATAGAACTTTATAAAAATTAAGATTCCTTCTTGGGTAATTTGTGTCACTTGCATTAAGGTTGTTGATAAAGCTGGTTGATTTTATTCTTGAATTAACTTTCACTGTGATCAGTATATGAAATTAAAAACATTTGGGGGTTGCATTAAATTGGCTATGTAGGCAATGGTTCAAAATACAGCAGATCTCAGACTCTTTTAAGTTGGTGTGGAGAAATGATTTAAAGCTGATTATGTTTGTTTACTGGTCAATAACTGAGGGAAGGTAACTATTCTCAGCAGCAGTAGTGTACATGGGAAGCTATGTTAGGCTGGGAAAACCATAATGGTTACTAGCACGTTTTACCCCTACCTAACATTCATCGTTCCACAATGTAAAGAAGTAACACGGGGCGCCTGGGTGGCTCAGTTGGTTAAGTGACTGCCTTCGGCTCTGGTCATGATCCCGGAGACCCAGGATCGAGCCCCACATCGGGCTCCCTGCTCGACGGGAAGCCTGCTTCTCCCTCTCTCACTCCCCCTGCTCTCACTGTGTTCCCTCTCTCACTGTGTTTCTCTCTGTCAAATAAATAAAATCTTAAAAAAAAAAAAGTAACCCAATTTTCACATCCAGCCTTGCAATTAAATGGAACTATGCGGTACTACATACTGACCAAATGTTTAAAGACAAAAATTGAAAAACTATCCTATAAAAACAAAATAAGTGAATGTTGTATATAGTTGTAGTATCAGAAATTTCTTTAAGACCTTACTGGTAATTCTTTAGCCCAAGTGTTGTGCATTTTGTTTTCATGAGCTAAAACAGTAATTACAATAGGTTATTCCCAGAATTCATATGAAATAAAGACTTGCTTTTTAAATGTCAGTATGTTTATTTCTTACTCCTTCTTACCTCATTTTGCTATCCTTGGAGTCAGTGTTTATATTTAAAAACTAATAACAACAATTAGTTATTTTTATTTTCCACACATTTGAGTAAAAGAACACATAGCTTCACCTTGAAATTGCCTACGTAATTGATGCCATATTTTAGTCTTTTTTTTTTAAGATTTTATTTATTTATTTGACAGAGAGAGAGAGATCACAAGTAGGCAGAGAGGCAGCCAGAGAGAGAGAAGGAAGATCATGACCTGAGCCGAAGGCAGAGGCTTTAACCCACCGAGCCACCCAGGCGCCCACCATATTTTAGTCTTAAGCATTATTTCTAATACTTACCATAATAGAAATCAAAATTATCACTAATACCTAAGTTTGAAGATTGTTGCATTATATTGTGTAATGAGCTTGCATCATACTGTTAGTACTTTCCCCTGAACAGTGAGACCAGTATAAAAGTCAAAAATAAGGAGTGGAATTATGGAAGTGCTTGAAGGAAAACCATTATTGAGTGTTTTTCCTGTTAGCCTTAATAAAAGATTTTACTTATTGACAGAGAGAGAGAGAGAGAGAGAGAGAATAAGTAGGGGGAGGGGCAGAGGGAGAGGGAGAAGCAGACTGCCCCCTGAGCAGGGAGCCAAATGCAGGGCTCCATCCCAGGATCCTGGGATCATGGCGTGAGCCAAAAGTAGTGGCTTAACCGACTGAGCCACCCAGGTGCCCCGCAGGGAAAAATGTTAATGAGTCCTTAACTACCTGAACATGGGATTAGACCCTGGTGATCGAAAGCTGAGTAACATGGAGTCCTTGCCCTTAGGAAATTAGCTGTGTGTACCACAGTTTATCCATTCCTCTACTGAAGGACATTTGATTGTTTTCAAGTTTTGGTAAACACAGCTAGAAAGGGAACACAAGCAGGGGGAGTGAGGGAGGGAGAAACAGGCTTCTTGCCAAGCGGGGAGCCTGATGGAGGGCTCTGTCCCAGGACTCCAGAAGGCAGACGCTTAACGACTGAGCCACCCAGGTGCCCCCGTTTTGTTCTGTTTTTGAGTACTACTTTTCTTTCTGGTACTAGAAAAGGCTCCCAGGCTCATCTTGTGTATTTCATGCCCCAGTCCTAGAACCAACCATTTCTCCACAGGGTCCTAGTTATTTTTATTGGGGAATGGTATTAGAAAGCAAGATTTGGGCATTAGATGTGGTGGGAGCTGCTAGGAGATAACCTCTTTCAGGTCCTGTCAGCTGACAGAAAAAATATATGTGTGTATATTAACCTCTGGGTATACACGTCTATAAATATTTCTATATGTAACCATCTTTATCTATATTAAGTTAAATATGAGTTCTTACTGATACTGTAGCTTTACTCCATTACCATATGAATTTTTTGGTCACCCTCCCTTGCAGGTCTGTGCATTTCTACTTCAATAGTGGAAAATTTGGCTCCCCATGTTCACCATTCATTTACTTAATTGTTCAATTCTAGTATACGTGTATAGCAATTGTTAACTTGTACCCTGGGGAAGCAATTTTATTGACTAGAGTATAGTACTTATGTGCAGTCCCTTTTGCCTTTATCTTACAGAATTCATTCCAGTTACTTAGGTCTGTTCCTTTTTCCCCAACCCCCTTCAGTGACGTTGTTTGAAATACATCTGAACTACAGTTAGATTCTCTTGTCATGATCTCGGATTCTCCCAACCTGCTAGTGGATTTTTTTTTAAAATTTGCTTATATTAAGGTGTACTTTTTGTGTTTTAACAAATGCATTTTGTTGTATTTGTGCCGTTACAGTGTCCTACAAAATAGTTCCACTGTCCTAAAAATCCCATGTGCTTCACTGATTCATCCTTCCCCTCCCTCCACACCCCTGGCAACACTGATCTTTGTGTTTTACAGAATGTCATATAATTGGAAACATACAGTATATAGCCCTTTCAGATTATCTTCTCTCCCTTAGCAATATGCATTTAAGGTCTGTCCCCCATACCATGTTTTTCTGTGACTTGATAGCTCATTTCTTTTTATAGCTGAATAATATTCCATTGACTGGATGTACCACAGTTTTGTTTATTCATTCACTCACAAAGCATATGTTGGTTGCTTTCAGGTTTCGGCAATTATGAGTAAAGCTGGTATAAACCCTTGTGTGTGGGTTTTTGTGTAAATACAAGCTTTCAGGTCAATTTGATGATTACCTAGTATGATTGCTGGACCTTACAGTAGGAACTGCCAGTCTGTATTCCAAAGTGGCCATACTGTTTTGCATTCCAACCAACAATGCATGAATTGTTCTTGTTCCACATCCTTACCAGCATCTGGTGTCATTAGTTTCTTTGGATTTTAGTTATTCAAATAGATGTGTGGTATCTTGTTTTGACTTATAGTTCTCTAATGATGAATGATGTTGAGTAAATTTTCATATTCTCTTCCCCCCTAGATTTTATTTATTTATTAGAGAGAGAGAAAGCACAAGTAGAAGTGGCAGAGGGAGAGGGAGAAGCTCTCCACTGCAGAGAGCCTGACAGAGGGTTCCATCTCAGGACCCTGGGATCATGACCTGAGCTGAAAGCAGACACTTAACCCACTGAGCCATACAGGCACCCCAGTTTTCATATTCTTTTTTTTTTTTTTAAGATTTTATTTAGGGGTGCCTGGGTGGCTCAGTGGGTTGAGCGACTGCCTTCGGCTCAGGTCGTGATCCTGGAGACCCAGGATCGAGCCCCACATCGGGCTCCCTGCTTGTTGGGAAGCCTGCTTCTCCCTTTCTCACTTCCCCTGCTTGTGTTCCCCCTCTGACTGTGTTTGTCTCTGTTAAATAAATAAAATATTAAAAAAAAAAGATTTTATTTATTTATTTGACGGAGAGAGAGATCACAAGTAGGCAGAGAGGCAGGCAGAGAGAGAGGAGGAAGCAGGCTCCCTGCTGAGCAGAGTGCCCGATGTGGGGCTCAATCCCAGGACCCTGGGATCATGACCTGAGCCTAAGGCAGAGGCCTTAACCCACTGAGCCACCCAGGCGTCCCACTTTTCATATTCTTATTTGCCATCTGTAAATCTTTGATGAGGTGTCGTATCTTTTGTTGAGTTTGTTATTGGGTTCTTTTTTTTTTTTTTTTTTGAGTTTTAAGAGTTCTTTCTATATTTTGGATACAAGTCCTTTATTACATGTGCATTTTCCATATATTTTTTTCCTCAGGCTGTGGTTTGTTTTTCATTCTCTTAGCATCTTTCGTAGAGCAAAAGTTTTTAATTTTAAAAAGTTCAGCCTAGCAATTTTTTCTTTCTTAGATCATATTTTTGTTGTTGTGTCTACATCTCTTTGCCAAACCCTGGATTTTCTCCTGTGTTACGTTTTAGAAGTTGCATTTTACAGTCCACTCTTTTTAAAATAAGATTTCATTTATTTGACAGAGAGCTAGAGAGCACGAGCAAGGGGAGTGGCAGAGGGAGAGGCAGAAGCAGGCTTCTCGCTGAGCAGGGATCCTGTGCAGGGCTCCATCCAAGTACCCTGGATTCATTATCTGAGCCTAACTCAGGCAGTCCAAGGACCCTGAGATCATGATCTGAGCCTCAGGCAGACACTTAACTATCTGAGGCACCCCTATAATCTACTTTTTAAAATAATACTGGCTCAAACGTATTTCTAGATATTTTCTTCATCTCTATAATTTTTAAATGGTTGCTTTATAGTTAATTTGTGCCATAATTTTAACTATTCATCCCTCTGTTGTTGACTTTTAAAAGACCAGAAATTGAGAAAGTCTTTTTCTTTGTTCAGGATTATTTCATTTTTTCTTTCAACATATACTCGAGAGTGGTCTACATGCAAAGGTAAAGTTCTTGCTCTCTTGAAGCTCCTGTTTTGATGTGTTCCTGTGGATAAATTGTTCAGTAATGTCATTTTAATTGAAAAAAATGGGGACATTTTTATAACTTTAGATGTATATTACCTGTAAAATTGCTTTCCAGAAGGATTTTACCTGTTTACATAGTTATCTCATTTTCCATGTAAGTTAACATTAAAAGTATTGAGGTGGGGCACCTGGGTGGCTCAGTCCATCAAGCCTCTGCCTTTGGCTCAGGTTGTGATCTCAGGGTGCTGGGATTGAGCCCTGCTTCCAGATCTCTGCTCAGCGGGGAGCCTGCTTCTCCCTCTTTCTCCCCACCCTCCCCTTTCATGTGCTCTCTCTCTCAAATAAAATCTTTAAATAAAAAAGTATTGAGATTATTTTTCACTTTTTAAATTGTTGACAAGATCTGCTGTTTTTTTTGAAAAAGCTCAAATATTTTAGAAACCTTTGGCCATTCACATTCTCAAGTTATACTTCTCTTTTCCTATCAATAAATTAGTTTTTAAATGTAAGATGCAAAATGTTACTATTTCTGAAACAGATTACAAAAAATTGCTTTATTTAGTGGTCTAGAATAGTAATTTTGTGTAGATGTATCCAAGCTTCACTTCTTTTGGCTTTGTTCTGCTTACACATGTTCGAATCTTTTATCTCAAGAGTTTAAGGACAAAGTACAGCCTGATTGCTAAAACAGTTAGTCAATAAACATATTCTCTGACTTGATTGTTTGTCTAAGTAAATAGCAAGGAGGCAGAGTTAGATGAAAAGGAGTTAGTCTAAGCCAGTCAGATGCCTTAACTACAAAATTAGAAAGGACGGATCTTCACATTTCAGTAGAGTAGTTCCTTGTTTTTATAGTCTAGTATACCCACTAAATGGGCAATAAAAAGTCAAAGGAAATGTCTCTCTTCTGACGTGTCAGGGGTCTGTTTTTCTCCAACTTGTGAGTCTTCACCGAATTTCTAAGAAGATATATTGTGGACAAAGTAGGGAGGTTTGTTGAAGAAATCACAGGTATGAAAAGTTTTTTAAAAACTACTCGTAGTTCTAGTCACCCTAATTAAACTATTTTTCCATTTACACATTGTGCCTTTTCTTGGGCAAAAATATTTTATATGCTTATAAACACAATACACAGTATTTTGCATTTAACATAATATAAGGACTTTTCCATGTTATGTTGCATGTAGTCTTTATAGATTTAAAAAATAATAATAATAATTGGTGCAGGGGTGCCTGGGTTGCTCAGTCAGTTAAGTGTCTGACTCTTGGTTTTGGCTCAGGTTGTGATCTCAGGGTCATGAGGTTGAGTTCTGCATTGGTCTTACCTTCAGTGGAGAGTCAGCTAGAGATTCTCCCTCCCTCTTCCTCTTCCTCCCACTGTGCTCCATCCCATGGTCACTCACTCTCTCTCAAATAAATAAAATCCTAGAAATAAAAAAACCAGAAAAAGAGTTGTATGGTCCATTTACTTGACATACTTCAATGTCTTTATTCAGAGTAACCTAAAAGTGGACTAAGGATTATGTTTCCTTCTGAAGATGGACTATTTCACATTTATAAATGAGGATATTGCATAATAATTTTTATTTTTTTAGGATTTAATTTTTAAGTACTCTCTACACCCAGTGTGGAGCTTGAACTTACGATCCTGAGATCAAGAATTTCACACTTAAACATTTTATTTTTTTATTTTTATTTTTTAAAGATTTTAAGTATCTATATCCAACGTGGGGTTTGAACTCACAACCCTGAGGTCAAGAGTCACATGCCCCACTTAACTGAGTCAGCCAGATGCCCCAATAATTTTTATTTTTAAATAAACTTTATTGAGGTTTAATTTATATACTGTCAGATGCAGCTTAAGTGCAGAGTTTTGAGTATTGACAAAGCTGTAGACCCATTTAACCACCACCCCAGTCAGGATTCGGAACACTTCCATCATATCTGAAAGCTGTCTCGTGTTTCTTTGCATTCAGTAGTTGCCCCGGCCCCCCAGGTAGCCACCGATACGATCTCTGCCTATTCTGGTATTGAGATAGATGGAATCAAGTCAGTCAGACCCTTTTCTGTCACACTTGTTTTTCTCATTGTGTTTTTGAGATCTGCATGTTGTTGTGGATATCGGTAGTTTGGTCCTTTTCATTGCCAGTTAATAGTCCATTGCATGAATATGCCGTAATTTTTTCTTTTATCTGTTTACCTTTTGATAGGTTTTGGGGTGTTTTAAGCTTTGGACTATTATGAATAAAGTCTCAGTGAATGTTCAGCAGCTATTGTTTGTATGGATATGTTTTCATTTCTCTTGGATAAATACTTAGGAATGGCATTATTAGGTCATATAGTAAATATATGTTTAATTTTATAAGAACTTCTCAGATTGTTTTTGCTTTATGCTCCCATCAGCAGTATATGAGAATTCCAATTCTTTTACGTCTTTGGAAAAACTTGGTTTTGTCCTCTTTTTTATTTTAAACATTCTTGTGGGCATGTAGCCGCTATATTTTAATCAACATAATTTAAACCTTTATCATATTGCTTGCATTTTTAGGAATTTATTGTCTGTTCTTTTACAGGCTGCCTCTGAGGGACTGATTGCCCTTTACTTTCTTGAATGTCACAGGGGGTCAAGGTAGTATTCTGTTTACCACACAGAATGGCTCCTTGCTATGGTACATTTAGTGATTGGCTCCATCATATTTCCATCCATGTTTAGTTTCTGTATGTGCAGCTTACTTCACAGTATACAAATCCTGACTATTAAGAGCTTTTTTCCCCTGCTTTTCAGAGTGTTTGTATTAGCTTTACAATTTCCCCAGCTGGCAGACTTCAGTTGAACAAAAGTCTTACCTAAAGCCACTCTTATGGGGGGCCTGGGTGGCTCAGTTGGTTAAGCATCTGCCTTCCACTCAGGTTATGATCCCAGCATCCTGGGATCAAGGCCAGCATGGGGCTTCCTGCTCAGCAGAGAGCATGCTTCTTCCTCTTCCTCTGACTGATGCTTCCCTTACTTGTACTCTATCTCTGTCAAATAAATAAATAAAACCTTTTCAAAAAATATTTAAAAATTTTAAATCTTTTTAAATTTTATAAAAAGATTTTATTTATTTATTTGACAGAGAGAAACACAGCCAGAGAGGGAACACAAGCAGGGGGAGTGAGAGAGGAAGAAGCAGGCTTCCCGCGAGCTGGAAGCCCGACGTGGGGCTCGATCCCGGGTCTCCAGGATCATGACCTGAGCCGAAGGCAGTCGCTTAACCAACTGAGCCCCCCAGGTGCCCCTAAAATCTTTAAAAATAAATAAGGCCGTTCCTCTTAGCTAGCTAAAGGCCTCTGATTGGGCCAGATTTTTTCTTATGTAAAAAATGAGACTTTTATTAAAATTATTAGGTATATTGTTATAATGCTGAAAACACGAAGTCTTAGTCTTATTTGTGGATTGTTGGAGTTTTTTATTAGCACCTTTTTTCCCATCATGTTTTATTATGAAAAATTTCAAGCATACAGAAAAGTTGAAGGAAATGCACAGTGAATACCTGTGTATCTACCACTTAAATTTTATAATTAACATTTTGCTGTTTTTTTTAATCATATATCTGCTGAAAATATTCTGATGGTGGGTTTGAGCCATTCTCTTTCTTTATGGAAGAACACAGATGAGTAGGACCCATTGGGCAGTAGCTACTTTTGTGTGGTGTAGGACTAGGTTCTCTGATGCAGTGGTGTTATGAAGGTGATACCCGTCTTGTGAGGGGTCAGCTAAGGTTGAGAGCTCAGTCATTTATTTTCAAATGAACCAGCTAGATTATATTACAAAGATAGAAGACAGGCAAGGGAGATTGGTGCTAGAAAGGGTTTGTGTCATCAGGAGGCCAGCATGCTACTACCTTGCTTGCCCAACTGATACAAATGCTATCACATGAGTAACTATCCTTTATTGAGTGCTTACCATGTTCTAGAGCTTTATCTCATTTAATTCTCATTCTGTTAGCTATAGGTATTATCAGCACCATTTTATGGATTAGGAAACTGAGGTTTAGTGAGGTTGAATAATTTATCAGTGTCTCATCTGTTAAATGGTACAAGTGGTAGTCAAAACCCAGGGCTTGTCTGACTCTAAAACCCATGCTTTGAACCAGAGGTCTACTGCTGGAAGTTTTCTTCCTTGTGGAACTTAAAGTTTACGTTTATGTCTTCAGAATTGTCTAAATTGGGCCACACTTTGAGCTTGGTATAGTGGCATTCTTGTGGAAAAGAGGGCATATAAACATTTTTATAATTGCAAAGGCCTCTTAATTCTTGAGGAGGGAGGGTCCTTTTTGAAATTAAATATCCTGGGCTTATTCTGACGTCATTTCATTCTCCGAAGAATGAAGGAATTTCCAGCCTTGTATTAAATTGTGAAATGTATAGCATTCCTTTTTTAGTTGAACCAAATAAACATTAGCAAGTATGTTTAGAATGTGACACTGGTAGTTCATTCCTGTATTTATTTATGTATTTATTTATTTTATTTTTTAAAGACGTTTTTGGGATAAGAGCCTATTTGAAACTTGGTCTTTCTGATAAGGAAGTGAAACTAAGTGAGCTTTCTTGCTCCGTGGCCCTTGGAGTAAGTCCCGCTTAAGTTTCCCTGATGACTTTTGGGGTTTGTTTTTTGAGTGACCCAGGAACAGTGTATTGTAACTTGAAAACTGAATGGGTAGAGGAAGTGGGCATTGAAAGCAATAGTTCTTTTTTTTTTTTTTTTTAAGATTTTATTTATTTATTTGATGGAGAGAGATCACAAATAGGCAGAGAGGCAGGCAAAGAAAGAAGGGGAAGCAGGCTCCCCGCTGAGCCGCTGAGCAGAGAGCCCGATGTGGGGCTCTGTCCCAGGACCCTGAGATCATGACCTGAGCCGAAGGCAGAGGCTTTAGTGCCCCCCCCCCCACCTTTTTTTCAAAGCAGTAGTTCTTAACCTTTCTGGGTAAGAACTTTTGAAGCCAGTGGAAACAGTGGACCCCATACTTGGTGAAAGACATGCGTATGCACAAATACAGTTTGAAGATAAATGATACAGGTGTTCACCAACCCCCAGCCTAGCAACGGAATACCCCAGATTAAAGATACTTTAAAGGGGAAAAAATTGGGGAGCTGAAAAATAAGATTTGAGCATAGTTACACTTTTTTTCCATAAATGTGCATTTCATAAAATTGATTATACTAACATAAAAATCTTGTTTTAGTATTCAAAATGTTCAGTCTCTAAAGTGAGTTTTCCGTACTTTGTTAAAAAAAAGCTTTAAGATATTCGTGGGTACGCTAAGATTCCTAGGGGTAGATGAAGTTCTCTATGCTGATTTCTAATTTTTGCTTTTTCAATTTTATTTCTTCTACCAGCAAAATATTTTCTCAGAACTACTGATAAGGCTAAAGATTTAAATGAAATCTTTTGATAATCCCTAACTTTAGGTTTCCATTTCTTCTTCAACCAACAACATTTCTTCAACAGCTACACCATACTTCCTTATACCTTCTAATGCTAGTATTCAGGTATTATTCCTAGTGAGTTACATGTTTCATTACATTAATCCTCACAACAGTCCTTTTAGGGGCTTATTATTGTCTCCCCGTTTTACAGATGCAGAAACAATGCTAAGAAAGGTTAAATGACTTAGTTAAGACCAGGGCCTGTACTAAAGGTAGGGCCAAAATTTGAACCTATAGCTTCAAAGCTCATTTTCTTTCTGTTTTATCATCTGGTTCTGTGATCAAAGTTGATCATTTTTGTCTGATTACTAGTTTGACCTGATCCAAATTTTAAAAGCCCAAATTTCCATCAGTGGAAGGGATCATTTTTTTTTTCTATAGCTAGCCAATTGTAAAATTACTGAGTGTGTGTGTGTGTGTACGTTAGACTTTAGATTGTGAAATGCCTAGAGTGCTGAATTTACTGATTAGATTGTTAAACCCAAAAGGAAGGAGGCTTAGGAGGGTGATCTGCCTGTTCTGTTTATATAAATGGATGTTTCAGGTACCAGAGTTTGACAGACAGTTCCAGTGACTGAAAAGTTTGTGGAAGGCTTGTTACTGAACTTAGCATCATTTTCAGGAAGGTAAAATCCTAATGGTGTGGAACTGAAAAAGCTTAACTCTAAAGGGTTGTAGATAAGCTTTTATCACATTGACTAAAGGCCAGGTATATGTTTCTCAACTCTTGGGGGGTGGCCACGGAGTCTAGTGGTTCCTGCTGAGACAGCAGGCAGTAGGAAGGTAGTTCAGTTTGCTACGTGAGTTTTGTGAGACTCAGCATCTTGCCTCACAAAATTATTGTTTTTCCAAACCTTGTACTTTTCCTCGTTGCAGCCTTTTTATCCAGTGCAGCAGGGAGGAGAATGAGGAGGTGGATTTACTATACAGCTTTAGATGTAGGTTTTTTTAGTTTGAACTGATGACACAGGGCTTTAAGTGAGATAGCACAGAGCAGAGAGAAAAGTAGATAGAATGCTCAGAGAGATTAACTGATGTAATTGGGAGGACAAAGGAAGTTGGTTCAGATAATGGAATTTCACAATTGCCCTTTTAAAAACCAAGTGACAAAACAATTATTTGTATGAAGATTTTTATCACTTAACTCCCAAGGTGATGAAACTTGGTATAAAGGAAAATTAAATTGACTGATTTGGAAATATGGAGTAAAATCGGATATAAATATAAAAATTATCTTAAGTCATACTTTTGAGTCTTTACAGATTAAAGGAATACATTTTGTAAAACAAGAATTCTTCTAACAGAAATTTTAGGAGGTTTAAAAAGAACTAAGTAGAGTGCAGATGGCAGCATTATTAAAAGGCACTTTGATTGTATTGTATACATGCTTGGTTAGGATGAGGAAATTAGCTTTGAAAGCTTTGTTTGCTCTGCAGCTTCACCATGTGCTCTCCTGAAGCTCTGTGTGGTACTCTGGCGTGGAGGAAGGGCAGGGCCCCTCACCTCTTTCCACTTTTTCTCCCTGCCATAAGTTCACAAATACAATCACGTTATGATCCATAAAAACATAAGCAGCTTTTCTGGAACCAAATTAATCTTGATTTTATGGTTCACACTGGAGTGGGGGCAGAGGGGTGGGGATTTACGGTGTTTGGGCCCTTCTGGTTTATGGGGTTTCTTTTTCCCTTTTTCCCCTTAGGAACGGCGTGAATGTTGAGGGGGCGACACACAAGCAGGTGGTGGACCTGATCCGAGCAGGCGAGAAGGAATTGATCTTGACAGTGTTGTCTGTACCTCCACATGAGGCAGATAACCTAGATCCCAGTGACGACTCGTTGGGACAATCATTTTATGATTACACAGAAAAGCAAGCAGTGCCCATATCGGTCCCCACATACAAACATGTGGAGCAGAATGGTGAGAAGTTTGTGGTGAGTGTCAGCCCAACTCAATCCTCAGAACATCCCGCTTTTATTTCCCCCCAGTCTCGTCATTTATGAACTATATTAGAGCATTGGAAGTGATCACCGCAACTTAGATCAGTTTGTCTACCAGGAAGATGGGCTCACGCATAAGTAAAAGACACTGACCATGATTTTTGCAGGGGTGAAGTACAGTAACGAAGGGGATTTCTATTTCTGCTTAAGTATAATTCCATTTGCTTTCCAGACAGTTTTAAGTTTGCATTCTGGTCTGTTGTAAACATGTGTAAGTTGGTTTTGTTGATTTGTTTGTTCTTTTATTGGTTGCCATGTCTCTTAGCTAATAGCAGTTTCTCCCTTACAATGGACTCTGTAGAGCTATAGAGCAAGATGGATTTAAAAGGTGGTGTCTTCTAAAACATTTGGGTAATACGGAATTTGTCCACATCAGAACCTGCAGGTGCCCTGCACTCTCCACAGCGTGTTCCTTTTGTTTTCTTCAGAGATACTGGTGTGAATGATTAACTCGCGTTTTCCGCAAGGTCCTAATTATTCTCTGACTACAGTTCACGTGAGCTGTTCTGTACCTTTCCAGCCTGTTGCAGTTGTAGATGGCAGGAAGCCCACCTCTGGGTGCTCTGTGCCAGCCCCTTTTGAGTGCCTTGCTTGTTCCTCAAAACCTAACGGGCTGGTTGTCCAGTCTACTTACTTTTTCTCTTGATCGAGGTATGCTTTATTTGCCTTTGATTGTTTGGGGAGTGTTGGAATAGTGAGAAATTCATTATTTTTTGTAGAAAGTGCAGTGAGTTCTGTTTAGATATTGGCAAACAAACTATATGTGTCTCACGGTGAACTGCTGACTGAAGTTGTAGTCTCTGAGACTGGGATTTGTTCCCTGGGTAGGAATGAGCCACGGGACATTAATGGTAAATTCTTTTTAGTGGAGAGATAAGAAAAGCAATCAGAGAAGCCAGACAAGTTCAGAAGGCTCAAATAATGTTCAACTGCATCTTTAATTTAGCTGGTGATGGTAATGCCCACAGCACAGTTTATGTCAGCTTGGTCTATGGATTCTGAAAGCCTTATTTGCAGAGTTTAGAGTTTTGTGTTTTGGAGGTGCTGTACTTTGAATCACAAGGCATGTAAAAAGTAGAAATCAAGGTCAGCTCCTAAAAGTAGAGCAGATTGGATGTTGAGACCTTTTGGGAATTACCTGAGACCTTGGGAACCTCTGTAGACTTTAGAAAAGGAGTGAAACTACTAATTGTCCCTTTCAAGAAAATCAACATTATTGAGTATAACTTACCTACATTAGCCTTCACCCCCATCATGAGTTTGGATAACTACATAGTTTTATCACCATCATCACAATCAAGGTGCAGAACATTTCACCACCCCAGAAAGTTCCCTCATGACCCTCTGCAGTCAGTCATCTCCACCTACCACCACCTCTGTCAACTACTGATCAGCTTCCTGTTAATATATTTTACCTTTTCTAGAATGTCAAATCAATGGAATCATATGATAAGTAGTTTTTGGTATCTGGCTTTGTTCATTTAGTATAGTCTTTTTAAGATTGATAAATGTTGCATATATCAGTAATTTGTTCCTTTTAATTGCAATTAATTTTTAATTGGATAAATTTACTGCAGTTTGTTTATCCAGTGGCTTGTTGATGCATGTTTGTGTTGTTTCCAGTTTGGGGCTATTATGACTAAACCGTGAAATAACATTAACATATGAGGCTTTATGGAGAGGTATACTTTCATTTCTCTTGAGTAGCTAAAAGTGGAATTGCAAGGTCGTATGGTGAATGAAAGTTTAACCTTTTTTTCTCCTTTTGAAGCTTTCATTTATTTGAGAGAGAGAGCGAGCACAGTCGGGCAGAGGGGCAGAGAGAGAGGGACAGGGAGAGGGACAAGAAGACTCCCCACCGAGCGGGGAGACCCAGGGCCCCAGGATCACCACCTGAGCAGAAGTCAGATGCTTAACTGACTGAGCCACCTAGGTGCCCCTAATCTTTTTTTTTTTTTTTTAAGATTTTATTTATTTATTTGAGAGGAGCAAGAGAGAGAGCATGAGTGAGGGGAGGGAGAGGGAGAAGCAGACCCATGCTGAGCAGGGAGCCCTGTGTGAGGCTTGATCCAAGGAATCTGGAATCATGACCTGAGCTGAAGGCAGATGCTTAATCCACTGAGCCACCCAGGCACCTCAGGGCTTATTCTCCTGTACTTAGTGGCCATTCTTACATTTTCATTGGTGAAGAGTTCAACTTTTTCCCCCATTTTTTTTTAAAGATTTTATTTATTTGACAGAGAGAGAGACAGCTAGAGAGGGAACACAAGCAGGGGGAGTGAGAGAGGGAGAAGCGGGCCTCCCGCCGAGCAGGGAGCCCGACGCGGGGCTCGATCCCGGGTCTCCATGATCATGACCCGAGCTGAAGGCAGTCGCTTAACCAACTGAGCCACCCAGGCGCCCCTCCCCCATTTTTTTTAAAAAAAGATTTTATTTATTAGAGCATGAGAGAACAAGTGGGGGTAGGGGTAGAGGAGGAGGGAGAAGCAGACTCCTTGCTGAGCATGGAGCTGATCCAGGATGGTGAGATCATGACCTGAGCCACCCAGGCGCCCCTCCCATTTTAAAACTTAAATTATTTATCTTTTTATTTTTGTTGCTAAGAGTTCTTTAAGTATTTGGAGTCCTTTATCAGGGAGGTGTTTTGTAAAATATTTTTCTGAGGCTGTGGCTTGCCTTTTTAAAAATTATTTTTTAATTTTTTAATTTTTTTATTATGTTCAATTAACCAGCATATAGTACATCATTAGTTTTTGATGTAGTGTTCAACAATTCATTAGTTGCGCATAACACCCAGTGCTCATCACCATGTGTGTCCTCCTTAATACTCATCACCTAGTTACCCCATCCCCCAACCCCCCTCTTCTGTAACCCTCAGATTCCCAGAGTCCAGAGTCTCTCATGGTTTGTCTCCCTCTCTGATTTCCTCCCATTCAGTTTTTCCTCCCTTCCCCTGTGGTCCTCCATTCTATTCCTTATGTTCCACGTATGAGTGAAACCATATGATAATTGTCTTTCTCTGCTTGACTTATTTTACTTAGCATAATCCCCTCCAGCTCAGTCCATGTCGATGCAAATGGTGGGTATTCATCCTTTCTGATGCCTGAGTAATATTCCATTATATATATATATTCCAATATATATATATATATTTTCATTCGTCAGTTGAAGGATGTTCTTTTATTTTATTTTTAACAGTGTCTTTCAAAGAACAGAAGTTTCAAATTTTGATGAAGTCCATTTTATCCATTTTGTTCATTTATGGATAATTCATGTTCTAACACATCTGCCTAATCCAACGACACTTTTCTTGTAAAAGTTTTATAGTTTTAAGTCACTGTTTTTGTAGTAACTTTATTGGGGTGTGATTCACATACAGCATTCAGCAGCTGTACACCGTAAGTATATATAATTCAGTGGTTCTTAGTCTGTCCACAGAATGGTGCAACCGTTACCATAGTCCGTTTCGGAACATCTCTATCCTCTCACACAGCTCTACCTTCTAGCCACCATCCTCCAAACCTCCCATCTGCTCCCTACAGATCTTTCTGTCTCTATAGATCTTCCTCTTCTGGACATGCCATATAAATGGGATCATACGTATTCTAGGGCTTACCCATGTCGTAGCGTGTGTCAGCTGGGTGACACTCCATTGTCTGGATATGCCGCATTTAGTTCATCTCTTCTTCAGGTGATGACATTTGGGTCATTTCTACTTTTTGGCTGTTATGAATAATGCTGTTTTGAGTATGTGTGCACAGTTTTTATGTGGATATATGTCTTCATTTCTCTTAGATATTACACAGAGGTGAAATTACTGAGTCATATTGTAACTCTAATGTTTTAACCTTTTGAGGAAATGCCAAACTGTTCTCCATTCAGAGTTGATTCTTGTGTCAGTACTATGTGATGTAAGGGTCAAGATTTTTTTTTTCCCCCATATAGATATCCAGCTGTTTCAGCAGCCTATGTTGAAAAGAATATCCTTTCCCCGTTGAAATACCTTGGTTTTATTGTCGAAAATGAAAATAGACATGTGTTTCTATTTCTGTATTCTGAACATTTCAATATTTATGTTATTTTGAGATTGTCCTCTGTTTAGTGTCTTTTCCCTTAAAAAGGGAAAAGGGAAAAACTTCCTGGTTCTTTGTATAGTAAGTCATTTTGGATTGTATCTTGGATTTTTCGAATGTTGCATTGTGTAGGCCCAGAATTCTGTGATATTCCCCTGAGGAATGTTGTTGTTTTGTTTTACCTGACAATTAACTGGAAGCAGTGCCACCTGTGGGCAGTACTTCACGCATCAGTTCAACTCTTTCAGACTTTTCTGTGCTGGTTTGAGTCGGTTCTGCGTGTGTATCAGTCAGGGAAGGACCAGTGTGAGAAGTGTGTGGTGCTCATTCACACCATTACGGCATCCTTTCCTCTGTTTCTCTCTTCTGGAATTCTCCCACTCTGGCAGCCGTGGTTGCCTAGAATCTTTTCTGTCTTTCCTCCAGGGAGCAAAATGTCAGAATTTCTATTGGAATTTTAGTTGCCTAAGTTAGATTACTTTGTGACAGATGCCCACTATCAGGGCAGAGCACCCTAAAAGCAGGAACTCCCCCAGCTCTGTGGGGTGCTTCGTGCTTTGACTCTTCTCTGCCGTCTGCCTGCATTTAAGTGTAGAATCCTAAGTAGGGCGCGTGGGTGGCTCAGTGGGTTAAAGCCTCTGCCTTCAGCTCAGGTCATGATCTCAGGGTCCTGGGATGGAGGCTTGCGTCGTGCTCTCTGCTCAACAGGGAACCTGCTTCCTCCTCTCTCTCTGCCTACTTGTGACCTCTCTGTCAAATAAATAAATAAAATATTTTAAAAAAAAGAATCCTTAAGTAATTGGTTTTTGCATTTTGTCTAGACTTTGTAGTTGTTTTCACTGGAAGGTTGGTCTATAGGGGAATCTTCAGTTCTATCAAAAACAATTTTTTTAAATGTATAATGAAGCTGTTGCTTTCTTGATTTGGCCCCTTTAATGTTATGAAATATCTCTTTATTTTCTGTAATACTCTTTGTTCTGAAGTCTTTCTCTAATATTATCTTATAGCTACTAATAACCACTTCACTTTTTTTAAGTAAGTTTTTCCTTTTTTTTTTTTAATTTAATTTATTTATTTGACAGAGAGAGAGAGAGATCACAAGTAGGCAGAGAGAGGAGGAGGAAGCAGGCTCCCTGCCTAGCAGAGAGCCCACGGGTCTCTCTATCCCAGGACCCTGAGATCATGACCTGAGCCAAAGGCAGAGGCCTTAACCCACTGAGCCACCCAGGCGCTCTGAGGGCAGCATCTTAAGTGACTGAGCCACCCAGGTGTCCCAGATTTTATTTATTTATTTGTTTGTTTGTTTATTTATTTATTTATTTATTTATTTTAAAGTAATCTCACCATGGAGCTTGACTCTACAAGCCTGAGACCAAGGTCATATGCTCTACCAGCTGAGCCAGCCAGTTGCCCAGTGGAGGTTTCCTTCCTTCCTTCCTTCCTTCCTTCCTTCCTTCCTTCCTTCCTTCCTTCCTTCCTTCCTTCCTTCCTTCCTTCCTTCCTTCCTTCCTTTTTTTTCTTTGAGACAGAGAGAGAGAGTACACGAGTGCATGAGTGGGGAGGGGCCGGGAAGGGAGAATCCGAAGCAGTGCAGAACCTGACATGGGGCTTGACTCCACGACTCTGAGATGATGACCTGAGCCCAAATCAGAAGTCAGATGCTCAACTGATTCAGGAACCCCTGGGGTATTTTTTAATGATCCTATTTTATCTCCATTATTGTATTATGAGATATAACTTGTTGTTTTATTTTCTTGGTGGTTGTTCTGTGTTTGTAATATACATCTTTATAAACATTAACTTTAAATAATACAGTATTACTTCTCAGATAATAAAAGACATTTACAACAGTATATATCATTTCCTCTCTCATCCTTTGTGCTATTGTCATACATTTTACTTCTGTATGTGTTATACATTCCATGTTACTTTGTTGTTATCTTTGCTTTAAACAATTCAAGAGATTAAAAATAAGGAAAGAGTTATTTATATTTAATCACATAGTTTACCATTTCTGGTGTCTTTTCATTCCTTTGTGTAAATTCAGTTTCCCTCTGGAATCCTATTCCTTCTGCCTAAAGAATTTCCTTTAATGTTCATATAGTGCAGATCTCTTGGCAATGAATTCTCTTAGTTTTTGTCGGTCTGAAAAGTCTTTATTTCATCTTTATGTTTGAAAGATATGTTTACCTGGTATAAGATTCTGAGTTGATGGTATTTTTTTCTTTCAATTCTTTATAAAGGTGACTCCAGTCTGCTGGCCTGCATAGTATCTGATGAGAAGTGAGAGGCCTGCTTATTTTAGTTTTTGTTGTTCTCTATGTAATGTTTTAACCCCTTATAGTTACCTTCAAAAGTTTTTAAATTTCAAAGCTAGGTCTTTCTTGGTATTTATCCTGCTTGGGGTTTTCTAAATTTTATAGATCTGTGGTTTGATATCTTAATAGTTTTCAAAAATTCTCAGCCAGTATGTCATTACATATTTCTTTAGCTGTGTTCCTTTTCTCTTGTCCTTATGAGATTCCAATTACATGTATGTTAGACTGTTTGATATTGTCCTACAGCTTTCGGATGCTCTATTCTGTTTTCTTTTTCTTTTTTGCTTCAGATTATTTTTATGACCCCTGTGCTCAAGTTCACTGATTATTTCCTCGGCTGTGTCCAGCCTACTGTTGAGCTTGTCAGAGAAATTCTTCTCTGACACCATATTTTTTATTTCTATCATTTCCCCTGAAGTTCTCCATCTATTTACACTTGTTGTCTACCTTTTCCATTAGATCTTTTAATGTATGAATCATAGTTATTTAAGGTTCCTGTCTGATCGTTTTGACATTTAGCTATCTCTGAGATTGCCTTATCTCTTGACATAAGTGGTTTTTCTTTCTTACTTTTTTTGTCCTGTAATATGTAATATGGTTGAGTACCAAGTATCATGTCTAGAAAAGTAGAGACTGTAGTAAATATTCGAGCCTGAAAATACGCAAATGTCCTCTTCCGGGGATTGAGTTAGTCAGGCTCAGTCCGGCTCTTGATATCTTTATCGTTCCATAGGCTTCACATCCCTCTAATAGTAGGCTGCTTGGGCTTAGATCCTGGGGCTGCGGTCAGAGGCTCTGTTTTTCCATGTTCTGCTCTCACCTCCCTCTCACCCTTTAGCGTCCCCTCCTTTGCCTGTACCGAACACAGGTTCTCTCCACCTTTGCCTGTCCACCCCTGGTGGACTGCACTTGCTTTTTTATTTAGGCTGGATTTGTCGTGGGGGTTCTCTTATCTGGTCCAACTTCCATCTTACACAGGGTCTCCGCAGATCCTCTGCCTGGGACCTGGAAGTGAGACTTCTTGAGTTTTTCTGCCCTTCCTTATCACAGCTCAACTCTGCCTTGTATCTGTGATTAGGCTTGGAAGAGTTTCTTGTCCCTCGTCTAGCTGTAGCATACCTCTCCTTAGTATCAGTATAGGAGCTTGGGCCTAAGATGTCTTCCTGCCTCTCACCAGGAGTTAAGGGGTGAGGGTTTTTGCTTTTAGTTTTCTCCCAGAAGCAGTGGGTCTTTGGCAGTGCCCTCTGAATGAGAGGATTTGCTGCCCATCCCCCCAGTGGCTTAAGGCTTTTGCTTAATAGAAGATGAGGGTTTAGGGGATGTAGGTGGGCCACTGTGTCTGTCCCCCAGCAATTGCCAAAGCTAGGCTTGGACAGTAGCCCATTTCTAGTGTCCTGCTCTGTCTCTGGTCTTTCTTGTGAGCACAGGAGGCCCATGGGGAAGACTTGCAAGTATGTGGGAAATCTCTTACATCTAGAGTTGGATTACTGTTTTTGCAGCTTCCTGAATCCTAAACAGAAGCAGCCAAGATAGCTACTTAATGTATTTGCTACTACTTTTGTTTCTGTCATTTCTTTCTTTTTTTTTTTTTTTTTTTAAAGATTTTATTTATTTGACAGAGAGAAACACAGCTACAGAGGGAACACAAGCAGGGGGGTGAGAGAGGGAGTAGCAGGCTTCCTGCCGAGCAGGGAGCCTGATGCAGAGCTTGATCCTGGAACTCCAGGATCACGACTTGAGCCCAGGGCAGATGCTTAACGACTGAGCCACCTAAGCACCCCTGTTTCTGTCATTTCTGAGTCTGTTTTACTGAGTTTTTTCCTGGTTATAGGTTAAATTTTCATGCTTCTTTATATGTCTAGTAATTTCTTTTTAAGATTCTCTTTATTTGACAGAGAGAGAGACAGCGGGAGAGGGAACCCAAGCAGGGGGAGTGGGAGAAGGAGAAGTAGGCTCCCTGCTGAACAGGGAGCCTGATGTGGGACTCCATCCCAGGACGCCGGGATCATGACGCAAGCTGAAGGCAGACGCTCAACAACTGAGCCACCCAGGCGTTGCATGTCCAGTGATTTTTGATGGGATATTGCACCTTGTTGGTTTAATGTTACTGTGTGTTAGATTTTGTTACATTCCTTTAAAGAATGATGGATTCTTTCCTTTCTTTTTCTCTTTCTTTCTTTTCCTGGCATGCAGTTAAGTTACATATAGATTAATTTTTTTTTTAAAGATTTTTTTTATTTATTTGACAGAGAGAAAGATCACAAGTAGGCAGAGAGGCAGGCAGAGAGAGGAGGAAGCAGGCTCCCTGCTGAGCAGAGAACCTGACTCGGGCCTCGATCCCAGGACCCTGAGATCATGACCTGAGCTGAAGGCAGAGGCTTTAACTTACTGAGCCACCCAGGCACCCACATATAGATTACTTTGATCCTTTTTCAGGTTTGTTTTTAAGCTCTTTTTGGATGAGCATAGAGTAGCTTTTACTCTAGAGCTAATTTAGCTCTGCTCCTAAAGCATGGCCCTTTTGAGTTCTTTTGAATGCCATGGAGATTCTCTATTTTGGCTGGAGGGAAGTCAAATGATTCTAGATGCTCTTTGAACTCCAGTAATTATTTTTACAGCTCACCCTGGTTATAGTTCTTTCCTCAAATTACTATTCAGCCAGAATCCAAGGGGATCCTATGCAGAATTCAAGGGGATTTCTGGAGCTCTGTCTCTCTTTAGCTACCCCCTCTTGTGAAGTCTGTCCTACAAATCCTAGCTGCTTTGGCCTCCCTGAACTCTAGTCCCTGTCTCTGCAACTTAGTGAAGTTGCCATACTGTTTGGATGCCCCTGTCTGACCTGCAGTTGAGGAGTTACCTCTAGATTGACAGCCTAGGTTAGGGTAGGGCTCATCTCGTTTGTTTCCCCTTTCTCAGGGATCACAGTTCATAGTTGTCCATTGTCTAGTGACTAAAAATAACTGTTTCCTTTGTTTTGCCCAGTTTTCTCGGTGTTTACTGTGGGAGGTTAATTCCAGACCATTTAGAAGTCCCCAAATTATCCTATAAAGAGTATTATTTATAGGTAATTTAGTTAAAACTGAAGTTTTAATATTCTTGATTTTAAAAGAAATACCAGTGGAACCCTATTTCATACTATTTAGAGAATTTGATTCCAAGTGGATTAAGGACTTAAATGACAAAATAAAAAAATTAAGAGCTGTTAGTAAAAAGTATAAGTGAATAGGTAGAGCAAAGAGTTTTTGATCCTGGGTATAGCAAAGAGTTTAACACAGAAAGCATTGCTTAGAAAAACATTAATAAATTGGACTCCATAAAACTGAGACATTTTTAAAAATCAAATTACAAATAAAGTGAAAAGGAAAATGACACAGTAGGAGAAAATACACACATAAAAATATTATGTTAAGGACTTATAATGAACTCTACAAATCAATGAGAAAAGCACAAAAACTCAGTATAACACTGGACAAAATATATGATTGTGTATTTTACAGAAGAGGACACTCACGTGGTCCATAAATATGTGAAGAGATGATAAACATCATTAGATGAAACTTTAGAGAAATGTGAATTAGGACCACAGTGAGACGTCGTCTCATACCCATTCCCCATTGGCAGGAAGTAAGAGTATTTTTGTTTTATTGAAAGGAATGTAAATTGATGTAACCACTTTAGTTTACCATTTAGGTTGATTATTCACATACCTCATAACACCCCAGAGGATCTCTTAAGTATGTACAACAGGGGGTATGGAAACAAGCTCATAGCAGTATTTGTTCACAATAGCCAAAACGCGGTAACTACCCAAGTGCCCATCAGTGGGATAACAGATATTTAAAAAGCAAAACAACAAATTGTTATATACATCAGAATAAACCACAAAGATATGTAACCTTGTGGATGAGACTAAGGGAAAAAAATAAGGCATGAAAAGGTCTCATTCTGCATGATAACCTTTTTATAAAACTAAATACCTCCCCCCCTTTTTATTTGTTTCAGAGGTAGAATTTAGTGATTCATCAGTTGCATATAACACCCAGTGCTCATTACATCAAGTGTCATCCTTCATATCTGTCACCCAGTTATCCCTTCCCCCCACCCACTTCCCCTCCAGCAGCCGTCTGTTTCCCAGAGTTCAGTGTCTCTTATAGTTTGCCTCCCTCTCAATTTTCATCTTGTTTTATTTTTCCTTCCTTCCCCCTGTGTTCATCTGTTTTGTTTCTTAAATTCTGCATATGAGCGAATTCATATGGTATTTGTCTTTCTCTGGCCTATTTCGCTTAGCATAATACTGTCTAGCTCTATCCACATCCTTGCAAATGGCAAGCTTGCTTTCTTTTTGTAATATTCCATTAAAATGAAAATATCCTTTAAAAATTAAAATAAAAAATAAAAATTTAAGGATTGCTTATAGATACAGGAAAATACTATAAACAGAAAAGCAAGGGAATGATCATGATTGACTATGTTAATTTTGAGGGTCAAGGAAGCAAGGAAAGGGGATAAAGGTGGCAGAGACTATGGTTAGAAATTATTGTCTCAGGGTCTTGGTTTATAGTTTACTTTTACAAGGTTAAAAGTAACTAATTAAATTTCCAAACGAAGAGCTTGCCATAATGAGTCTGTGTTGTGAGCCAGGGATTATGATTGGTCCAGTTCTGTCTACCTGAGGTCCAGATAAAGGAAAAAAAAATTACAGAGGCCATTTATGATCCTTCTTGGGGGAGAATACACACACACACACACACACACACACACACACAAAACCCTAAGTTATTTAAGAGCATAGTGTGGCCTTTATGCTTTTTTATTTCCAAGAAGGAGCCTAAATACTTCATTCAGCATTTGGGAAAGTTCCTGAGTTAAGGATCTCATGCATTTTACCCAGAAATCAACTAAGAGTGCTATATCTTCTTTTACTTTATAAGCAGCTTGTGAATGGCAAATAATGTCATTTTTTAAAAGATGAGTCTTGGGGGTACCTGGGTGGCTCAGTTGGTTAAGCAACTGCCTTCAGCTCAGGTCATGATCCCAGAGTCTCAGGATCGAGTCCCGCATCGGGCTCCCAGCTCCACGGGGAGTCTCCTTCTCTCTCTGACCTTCTTCCCTCTCATGCTCTCTCTCACTCTCTCTCTCTCAAATAAATAAATAAAATCTTAAAAAAAAAAAGATGAATCTTCAGCTAAAAATAAGATTAAATAGCAGGGTGGTGTTGGAAACAATTTTTTGGTCATAATGTACATTGAAGTTTCATCCAGATCAATAGCGGAAACAGGACAGCATCTATTTGACTTTTGGAAGCTGAACTTGGGTGCTATTACCAAAATGTCACCATTCTATTTTTATTTTCTAATAACTTTTGCATTATACAAGGAGAGTCTCTTCTGTGTGTTCAGTAGCACAATTCCTGTCACTTACTAGAGATTTGAGAAAATGAATACTTTTTAATATTCACATCCTACATAGGATGAGATGTTACCATTTCAGAGCCGTAAGAAATCTATAGATGGGGATCTAAGGAACCAACAAAATGGAGATCTCTGATATCTGGGGTTTTGGTTTTGCTACTGAATACAGAGCCCAAATGTTAATAGAATTGCTTTCCCTCCAGTGGGTTGTGCTCATTGTAAGATTTTATCAGTTATAGGTACCTGGCTGGCTCAGTTGATAGAGCATGGGACTTAATCTCAGGGTTGTGAGTTTAAGCCCCACAATGGGCATGGAGCCTATTTAAGACAAAGAGAAAGAAAAGAATTTATCAGTTACCATCTTCTGGCATTCATTACATAGGATTAAGTCATGAGGCTCGAGAGAAATGGTATGGCATGATTTTCAGCATTTACCTATCAAATTATTTTGAAGCTGAATTTTGAAACTTTGACCTGCAGAATCCAGTGAAACAAGATTAGATCACTGACAGAGAAGTTTTACACTTTCCCCACCCATATTTTTTCCTGTCAGGTTCTTACTAAGCAAAGAGGATCTCAAGAGGACTGAAACTTGTTACCCTCAATGGTGCCAGGAAGGGTGCAGAGCCAGTGTGCCACGCCTCTAAGCCCACTGCGCTCTGCCTGCCCCAGCCCTGGAGCCTGAGGGCAGGTGCCATCTGACTCTGCACGGGCTCTGCTCATGAATGGGTAACAACAGAAAATGGTATCAGAACAATGAGATTCAGCAGTTTTACACAGGAAGCTTTGGGAGGTGTTGTTTAATGCAGTCTGCCTGAAGGTGGGACAAAATCGAGCAAACAGGAAGAGTTCGGTGTTTTAGAAAGTGTGGAAGCTGCTAGTGAACTCTGCTCCTCTGTCAGGAGAAGTAACGGAAATTGATGAAACTCTTGCAGAAAATCCAGGACTTGTCAACAAATCCTTTCATGAAGATGGTTGACTGACCGAGAGAACACTCAGTAACCCTTCAGAATCGGATGAATCAATGAGTGAAGAAGCATATGAGAAATACATAAAATCTATTGAGGAGTAAAAATGGAACCCCTTAAATAAACTAATATGAAACGAAGGAAAGGAAAGAAGGGAGGGCTGGAGGAGGGAGCAAGAGAGAGAGAGAGAGAGAGCAAGAGAGAGAGAGAGAGAGAGAGAAAGAAAGAAAGAAAGAAAGAAAGAAAGAAAGAAAGAAAGAAAAACTTGTTGCCTAAGACAACTGAACGTTCCAAGTTGAAGAAAGTGACCACTGATAGTTAAATTCAGTGAACTATTGCAAGCTAGACTAACTTCATCTAATTCTGTTTATGAGCCAGCCAGTCTTAGGGTTTAAATTAGGTAGAAAGATCCAGAAGCTCTGCCTGCCTGTGTATATCTGTAGTTCCTATTTGAGTATGTCCTCTTCAAGTCCAGAGAATATATATTTTTGATAGGCATTCTCCTTTGTAATGAAACTATGGGCATTTCTTTTTTTTTTTTTTTAAGATTTTATTTATTTATTTGATAGAGAGTGCACAAGTAGGGGAAGCAGCAGACAGAGAGAGGAGCAGGCTCCCCGCTGAGCAGGGAGCCCGATGTGGGACTCCATCCCAGGCCCCTGGGATCATGACCTGAGTTGAAGGCGAACGCTTAACCGACAGCCACCGAAGCATCCCGGGACTATGGGCATTTCTCATGGACTGTGGACATTCTTGAGTTTTAGGCAGAAGACCTCCACATGCACTAAGTGAATCAGTCATTTTTTTTGGCAAGCAGTTGTGTCCAAACCAGGGAAATCTGAATACTAATAGATCTTAGTTAATTTTAAGGACCAATTGAAGAACAAAACAATCTGTTGGCGATCTTTTTATGTGTTTCTCATTTGCCAAGCACAGTTAATTTAGAAATGGTTTGGCTCTTGGGGACACCATTCCTACCTGCATTAAAGTATTACAGAACTGTCAAGCACCGAGATTATTTATAGTTCTGTTGCCTTGACGCCACGTTTAAATTGGGAGTGGTGGGGAGGTAGGTGAGAGGCTATTTGATGTTACACTTCTCACTGTATAAAGAAACTGAAAGTTGAATCAACTCAGGTTTCTTGTTGAAGTTACCTCAAAGGCCTCTCAGTTTGTAGTATTCTTTTTACCCGAGGAAATGTTTTACTGGACTGGAGATCACTCAAGTGATCACCTTTGAAGAAATGCAGTCATAGTCTTCAAGTGCATTATCAAAGATCTATTCTATTCTTCCTTGGAAAAAGACATTGGGGGCTGCCTGGGTGCCTCAGGTTGTTAAGTGTTTGCCCTCGGCTCAGGTCATGATCCCAGGATCCAGGGATTGAGCCCTGCAGCGGGCTCCCTGCTCAGTGGGAAGCCTACGTCTTCTCTCTCACTCCCCCTGCTTGCGTTCCCTCTCTAGCTATGTTTCTTTCTGTCAAATAAAGAAATAAAATCTTTTAAAAAGGAAAAAGAAAAAGACATTGGGGAATATCTTTGAACCAGCAGTGTCATTAACTAGTTTTACCTCCTTTCCTTCCTAGTATGAGGAACTCACCCATAGTGTTAAGGACTTGCTTTTTGTAAGCAGAGGGATGGGGATGCTATTAAGAAATTTGGATACTTTAGTTTGAGAAGGAAGTATACAAGACCAAATTGACTGAATGAGACTTCTTAAGACTGCCTGCCCTCAAGAAAACTGTGGTCTTGTCTAAGGGGAATGCTGTTCTCCTTTTTATACATTTGTACTTCAGGAGGCAGTGATGGGAATACTTAATAATATATGTGATTCATTACAACTTTGAGTGATAATCACAGGAAGAAAGCTCACTGATCAGGATCATACACATCCTTGGAGAGTGTTTGATAGTGATTGGAGGCTTTGCTTTTAATTGGAGGAATCACAGGTAGGGAGTTAGGGGAGAGGAGTCTTGAATGAATAGATTATTTTATTTTTGTATTTAATTCATACTTCCTAAATCACAGAAGCGTGGGAAAGATACTTCTTGAGCTTTGAAGGAAAGGCTTTGGCCTGTGCATTCTCAGTGATTCACTCTTTTTTTTTTTTTTTTACGATTTCATTTATTTTACTTACCAGAGAGATCACAAGTAGGTAGAGAGGCAGGCAGAGAGAGAGGAGGAAGCAGGCTCCCCGCTGAGCAGAGAGCCCGATGCCGGCCTCGATCCCAGGACCCTGAGATCATGACCTGAGCCGAAGGCAGAGGCTTCTGCTGAGCCAGGCAGGAGCCCAATGATTCACTCTTGATTCCATGAGTAGATGATCTCTTTTGTGCACATTTAAAATTTGGAATGATTTTTGCAAAACCAGTAAATGTGATTTGGGGCCAGTTTTTCAATCTCTGCCTCATTTGTTATGTTCTGAGAATACAAACTAACTTGGATTTTTAGATTCTGGATTGCATGTTCTATCACTTTGCTTTATGAGGATACATAGTTAAGAATTTCACATATATCCATTTATTTCTTCATCAGGTATTTACTGAGTGCCTGCTATGTTCCACACCCTGTTCTAGAAGCTTGGCATGTGTCTATGAACAATAGACAAAAATCTCTAACCAGTTCTTCATGAGGATTGTTAACTCTTTATAATTATAAGGTGGTCCTTAGAATATGTTTATTCTTCAGCTTTTTGTTAGCTCTGTTTTAATGATAGAAGGAAGAGCAAAACTTAAGCTCTCTGACTTTGGGAAAGGAGTTTTTGCAACAAAAACATTTTGTTAACAAAATGCTACTATTACATTATTTTTGGAACTTCCTTTGAAGTTTGGGCCACACACAAATCAGTTACATTGCTTTCTAGTCAGTCCTCACTTTATAAATCTCCAGATTTACTTCCTTGCTCATTCACTAGATTTTCCACATTGGCTTTGAATGACTTAACCCTCTGAAAATAAAATCCACCCTTAAAAGCTGATAATTGCCTTTGAAGATATTTAAAACAACGTGCTGGAGGTAATTTAAATAGCAAAAATAAATCATGGGCCACTTGAAAGGAGTAGCACTCTCTTGTATGTATCATTTCTGGCATGTTTATTAAAAGTAAGCTTTACTTTATAGTCATCACGAACACATTCTCTGTTAAATACATAGCAGAATATACCTCACCACTGTCTGTCTGAGCTTGACTTTAGATGATTCTGTGATTTAATTTGTAGTAAGTAGGTTTTTTTTGTTTTTTTTTTGTTTTTTTTTTTTTGTCCTTTCCCCTCACCAGGTATACAATGTTTATATGGCAGGGAGGCAGCTGTGCTCTAAGCGGTACCGGGAGTTTGCCATCCTACACCAGAACCTGAAGAGAGAGTTTGCCAACTTCACATTTCCCCGACTTCCAGGGAAGTGGCCATTCTCTTTATCAGAACAGCAACTAGATGCCCGACGTCGGGGGTTGGAAGAATACCTAGAAAAAGGTAAGCTGGCCTGTTAAACTCTACTATCTTAAGTAGACATGGAGTCTAGGTATGTGTTGCAACTCTTACTCTATAACTAAGTTTCCTAAAACTCAGTGGGGAAAGTAAATCACATTTCTCTGACCATTGATATTGAATGATCTGAGCTTTGAAGCCAAGACCGAAATGTCCAGCACAAGGATTAATTGCCTATTTCGTTGACTTACTGAGCACTTAACAACTACAGAAAAATATGTAATTAGTTTTTGATGCATTAAGGACCTTTATTTATAGGGTTATGTTATTTGCCAGCAAACACAAATGGACAGACTCACCAACATGCTGATTTGACTTCAGAACTAAGTGGGCCATAGTTAAAACATTTTTATGAAAATGATTCTCAGTACACTGGCATTTCCTACTTGAAAACTCCTTTTTCCTCTTATAGGTGCTAAGTTGTAGGTAAACAAGGTCTTGTTGATCTAAGCAGGTTATAGTTTGAAGTATTGAAACCTACTTGTTATCGCAGGACTTCCAAATAGTATATCCAAAGTCTGGGATGTGGATGCTGAAACATTTGCTTTTCTGGAAAGGCAAGGAGAAATGACCCAGATCTCCAGAATAAGATAGTTCATTCTGTGGCTCAGAGAAGAGATCATTCCATTATGAAGTTATATAATTTGTCAGCCGTGCAACAGGGCTTTTTAAAAATACTAATTTAATAGAATAATGGTCTTATGTGATATTTATTAATTCTTTGTCCTTGTGCCCTTGTGTAAGAACTAATTGACCTAATTGCATTTTTTTAAAACTTTAGTAGAGAGCCTTATCCCTGAAGAAAAAACTGTTTCCCCTCTAGTAGTTAGTGAGACTTCCTCATCTGTTTTTAGCTTTTTTCTAGCATGGAATGGCCTCTAAACACAACCCTTGGGAAATGAAAAAGGGTATAATTTTTTTTTTAATAAAATGAAGTAAAATCATCAGTATAACTTAACATCCTCATGAGAGTATTAGGAAATTAACTTAGATTTTAGACAATTAGCTACTTACCTGCTTTCCTTTCCTTTCCTTCCTTCCTTTTTTTTTTCTTTTCTTTTACTTTTTTTGGTTGTTTAGAAGCTAAAGTTAGTGAGGTAAGAAGATGTGCTGAGCTTACTACTTAATAACCTACCTGTTTTTTCCAAAGTGGTTTTAAGTGCTTATGGTTCTCTGGCCTGGTTCCTAAGCCAAGTTTACCTTTTTCCTTTTGTATTTGCTTTATTCCTAATTGACCTTATCCTTGCTCTGTTGTTTGACTTGTTCTTAGTTCACATGTGATTGCAAAGTTAAATTTACTGAACTTTCTCTTTTTTTTTTTTTTTTGGTGACTTCCTTTGACTATGTTTAATATTTTTAGCAAGCTACATCTTTGAGCATCCTATTACTCCTCTGTTCTAGTTCATATTTATATGAATATTTGTTGTGCCTTAACATGTCGTATGTCAGGAAGGGCATACCTCCTCTGCATTGCCTGCTACTGATGATTTATGCTTAAACCTTGATGTGTTCCTGACTTCAAAGTCTTGATTTTAGGGCCTCATGCCAGATTCAATTTTGTTTTCTACAGTGTGCTCAATACGAGTCATTGGTGAGAGTGACATCATGCAGGAATTCCTCTCAGAATCAGATGAGGTAGGTGAATACTCCCTTCAGTGACTATTTACCCCTTGGCTCCTTGTGGGGGAAAGTAAAGGTATTGGTTACAGATTGAATTGCCATAAAGTCCCCAAATACTATTTTTTCAACTTCCCTTTCTTCTGTACCCTGCTTATCTTTCAGGATCTAGTGTTAGGTTCACCTTCTCTTTGATGCTTTTCCTGATACTCAGTCGTTGTTTTTCATTCCACCAGGAACTTTGCAGCCAGGACCACCCAGTCATCACCTTGTCACTCTCTCATTCTGTAATTGTTTTATGCATATAATTATCACTTCATATTTTCAGTCCACTAGACTGTGCACTGCCTGTAGGTAAGAGCTACGTCTTTTTCCCCCCAGTCTTACTGAGACTGATGATCATCTGTATTTCAAGTTTTACTGCTTGATGTTTTGACACATGTATACATTGTGGAAGATCATACCCATTACCTCATTGTTACCGTTTTCTTTCTTTCTTTCTGTGTGTATGTGTGTGTGGTTCTCATGTTAGCTACTTAAGATCTACCTCCTTAGCAAAATTTAGATACACAGTATAGTATTGTTAACTCTGGTCACCATGCTGTTACACACTAGAACTCCAGAGCAAGAACTAAACCTTGGTCATCTTTATATTCCCTGTCCCTTACCATAATAGCAGGCATCTTGTAGGTGCTTAAGAAATATTCATGGAGGGGCACCTGGGTGGTTCAGTTGGTTAAGCATCTGCTTTCAGCTCAGGTCATGATCCTGGAGACCTGGGATCGAGCCCCACATCGGGCTCCCTATTAGGTGGGAAGCCTGCTTCTCCCTCTCTCACTCCCCCTGCTTGTGTTCCCTCTCTGGCTGTGTTTCTCTCTGTCAAATAAATAAATAAAATCTTAAAAAAAAAAAAAAGAAATATTAATGGAGTAGAAGAATGAATATGTAATGCTGCTGTATTAAATAGTGTTTTATCTACTAATTATTTTATATGTATATGTCTTATTTTCCCAATTAGATAAGTTTCTTGCAGACAAGGGCTTATAATGAAGTAATACTTAGGACAGTTTTAGATAATGAGTATTTTTTAAGAGGTAAATGAAAATCGACTTGCTCTTAAATACTTGTTTCTCTCTAATAAAGCTTAGAAAGTCCAAAATCTGTTAGAGGAAGGGCACCTGGGTGGGTCCGTTGGCTAAGCATCCAACTCTTGATCTCAGCTCAGGTCTTGATCTCAGGGTCATGAGTTCAAGCCCTGAGTTGGGCTCCTCTCTGGGAATGAGGCCTACTTAAAAAAAAAAAAAAAAATCTGTTAGAGGAATGTGTTAATCATCAAAAGCAGTAAGAAAGAAGAATCTTTTGAATTAAGGGATAAGAATTGTTTACTCTTCTCTAGCAGAAAATTGGGCATTATACTAACTCAGATTCCTGCATTTCATCCATTTTTCCTGTCAAAGGTGTCATGATTACTTCAAGGTTTAGAAAGGAACTTAAGATACTACTTGAGCCAGTCTAGCATGCCTAACCATTTAAACCCAGAGAATGTTTGTCAAAACTACTACTTTCAGTTGTTTTCTTTTTTCATTTGTGAGTTCTGAATGTTTGGAAGTAAGCCAGAAATCTCATCTGTGCTTGACCCAGACTGCTTCACACAAGTGTTCTGTTTTGAAATGTGAGCGACTAGCTTTACATGTTTCCTTCCTACTTCGGCTGGCGGCCTGGCGTCAGCTTTCTGACTTGTAAAATGTATTGACTTTAAGGTTTCTTTTTACCCCTTTTCATTGGGACTTGCGTTCTATCACATGTTTAAGTTGTTGTTTAGCTAGCATGTTACTAGGAGAGTGAGGATATGCTGGGTCATAAATTCTGTCTCTGTGTCTTTTCCCCCAGAACTACAATGGTGTCTCCGACGTAGAGCTGAGAGTAGCACTACCAGATGGAACAACAGTTATAGTCAGGGTCAAAAAGAACAGTACTACAGACCAAGTATATCAGGTAAGTCAGACTTGAACAAGTAGACTCAGTGTTGGATGGTGTAGAGCTAAAGAAGATGGATTGAATGAGTTAATGCCTATAGTGCTTGGACTGTCTGGCATGTAGTACGTTTATTAAATGTTAGCTACTCTTGTTGATGTTATTATGAATGCGAAAGTACTTTGCCCTCCTTGAAAGAAGAGTACAGTATGTATCCTGGGTCATAGTAGTCGTGATTGGCCCCCCTTTTTAATTATAAAAAACTTGAACATACATGAAACAGTACAGCGATCCTTTGCTTTTGCCACATTTGTATTATATATCCTTTTTTCCTTTTCCTTTGTTTAATTTTTAAAATTTTTATTCTTTAAAATTTTATTTATTTAAACATTTTATTTATTTATTTATTTGACAGAGAGAAACACAGCCAGAGAGGGAACACAAGCAGGGGGAGTGGGAGAGGGAGAAGCAGGCTTCCTGCCAAGCAGGGAGCCTGATGCGGGGCTTGATCCCAGGACTCCGGGATCATGACCTGAGCTGAAGGCAGTCGCTTAACCGACTGAGCCACCTCGGTGCTCCTTTGTTTAAATATTTTAAAACAAATTCCATTTTATTGGACCTGTGTATATTTCAGTATAAATCTCTAAAAAAGGACATTCTTCTTATATAAACACAAAGCCATTATTAGACTTTAAAAAATTAACACTATTTCCTTGGCATTAACTAATTTAAATCCATAGTCAAATTTTCCCAACTGTATGGAAATGATTTCTTATAATTGGTTTGTTAAAATCTGGATCTAAACAGGGTTTGGTTTTTATGTTTGTTTTACTATAAACCAGTCTCCCTTCCCGTCCCCAGCTTTTAATTTCCATGTTATTGGTTTGTTGTAGAAATTGGATCTTTGTTGTGCAATGGTCCCACATTCTGAATTTATCTTTTTTAAAAAATCCTTGCCATTTAATATGTCCATCTTCTTACATTTTGCGTAAATTGAAGTTTGTTCCAGAGGCTCGATTAGGTTCAGGTTCAGCTTTTAAAAATATGAATACTTAATAATTGGTGACACACACACACACACACACACACACACACACACACACGCACACACACACATACACATCCTATTGCTTTTCAACAGGAGTTACACAATATCTGGTTATCCCACTTTTAGTGATACTAATCAGTGGGTTTAGCTGGTGATAACCTGGGCTCTCTACTATAAAATTTCCCATCAATAGGTAATCAGATGAGCATATCATCAATGATTGCTACCTTTAGTTAACTAGTGATTTCATTAAGGGTCACAAAGTACTGGTTTTTTAATTCTGTCATTTCTTCATATTTGTTAGGTAGAATTCTTCTGTAAAGAACTTTTACTTAACTAGGCCTATGTAGTTACCCTAAAATAGAGTCTGCAGGGAAGGGAAGATAAATATGAGTTTTTATATTGCCAACTTTCAGAGTAAAGAAATGGTGTCCTAGTTGATTCCAGTGATGTCCAGTCAGATAATTATTTTATTTTATTTTGGTATCATGAGTTTTTAGGTTATTTAATGTAACTTAATCGTATATTAGCTTTGATGCTCAGATCGTTCCATATTTGGCCAGTGGAGTCTCCTTCATGTCTGCTTCTGTATTCTTTTGATGCAACTTACTTGTTTATAGTAACAGGCTTGCTTTTTGGTACGTGATGTTCTGGCCTCATCTTTACTTATTTCTCATCCTAGATCTAGAATCAGCCACTTTCCTTAGGAGTCCTGGTTTCTTTCAGTGAGAAATTATATGTATATATATTTTAATTTAATTCAATTTAAATTCAGTTAATTAACATACAGTGTATTACTAGTTTCAGAGCAGGGTTCAGCGATTCATCAGGTGCGTATGACACGCAGTGCTCCTTCCATCCTGTGCCCTCCTCAGTGGCCGTCACCCAGCTACCCTGTCGACCCAGCTCCCTTCCAGCATCCCTCAGTTTCCTTAGTTAAGAGGCTCTTGGTTTGTCACCCTCTCTGACTTCCTTATTTTATTTTTGCCTCCCTTCCCGTATGATCCTGTTTTGTTTCTTAAATTCCATATATAAGTGAAATTGTATGATAATTGTCTTTCTCTGGCTGACTTTGCTTAGCATAATAATTCCATCCACGTCATTGCAAATGGTAAGGTTTCTTTCTGTTTGATGGCTGAGTAATATTTCGTTGTGTATATGTTTATACCACATCTTTTTTATCCATTACCTGTTGATGGACATCTGGTCTCTTTCCATAGTTTGGCTATTGTGGACATGCTGCTATAAACATTGGGGTGCAGGTGTCCCTTCAGATCACATTTGTGTCTTTTGGGTAAATACCTAGTAGTGCAATTGCTGGGTCATAGGGTAGTTCTATTTTTAACTTTTTGAGGAACCTCCGTACTGTTTTCCAGAGTGGCTGCGCCAGCTTGCATTCCCACCAGCAGTGTAGGAGGGTTCCTCTTTCCACACATCCTCGCCAACATCTGTTGCTTCCTGACTTGTTAATTTTAGCCATTCTGTCTGGTGTGGGGTGGTATATTGTTGTGGTTTTGATCTGTATTTCCCTGATGCCGAGTGATGTTGAGCACTTTTTCATGTGTCTGTTGCCATTTGGATGTTCTTCGGAGACATGTCTGTCCATGTCTTCTGCCTGTTTCTTGACTCGATTATTTGGTTTTTGGGTGTTGAGCTTGATAAGTTCTTTATAGATTTTGGATACTAGCCCTTTATCTGATAAGATATTTGCCAATGTCTTCTATCATTCTGTAGGTTGTCTTTTGGGTTTGTCAGCTGTTTCCTTTGCTGTGCAAAAGTTTTTTATCTTGATGAAGTCCCAGTAGTTTATTTTGGCTTTTATTTCCCTTGCCTTTGGAGACATGTTTAGCAAGAAGTTACTGCAGCCAAGTTCAAAGAGGTTGTTATCTGTGTTCTTCTGTAGGATTTTGATGGATTCCTGTACCAAGTTTAGGTCTTTCATCCATGTTGAGTTCATCGTCCTGTGTGGTGTAAGAGAATGGTCCAGTTTTATTCCACTGCATGTGGCTGTCCAGTTTTCCCAGCCCCCCCAACACCATTTGTTGAGGAGACTTGTCTTTTTTCCACTGGATATTCTTTCCTGCTTTTTGAAGATAAGTTGACCATAGAGTTGAAGTCCATTTTTGGGTTCTCTGTTCTGAGAAATTATTATTTAAAGGTCATGATCTGGTTGCTAGATACAGTCCTTACTTTTAAGCCTTTATTGTTTATCTTTAATCCTGATTTGATCAAGACTTTCAGGGAGACAGGTTTCTGGATATTAATGTTTATTTTTCCTTTGTAACAAAGAAACAAATCTGTTCCCCATACATTTACTCATGTATTATATACCATGGCAAAGGGTATATATTTCTGAAATTACAAAATGGTGCAGCGATTGCAAGAAAAATGTTAATTTTACAAGTTGCTGATGTTTTGTTTTGTATTCTTTGTTTTGTTTTTCAGTATTTCTCTAACAAGGCCAATTACTTATTTATTTATTTATTTTGGGGTGTACTTTTCTCCTCATCCTGAGACCTGTAGCTATAATCATTTTCTTTTTTTTTTTTTTAAACTTCACAACTTTTTTTTTTTTTAAGATTTTATTTATTTATTTGACAGAGAGAAACACAGCGAGAGAGGGAACACAAGCAGGGGGAGTGGGAGAGGGAGAAGCTGGCTTCCCGCTGAGCAGAGAGCCTGATGTGGGGCTCGATCCCAGGACTCCGGGATCATGACCTGAGCCGAAGGCAGTCGCTTAACCAACTGAGCCACCCAGGCGCCCCCCCACCCTTTTTTTAAGATTTTATTTATTTATTTGACGGAGAGAGAGATTACAAGTAGGCAGAGAGAGAGGAGGAAGCAGGCTCCCTGCCGAGCAGAAAGCCTGACGTGCGCCTTGATCCCAGGACCCTGAGATCATGACCTGAGCCACCCAGGCGCCCTATAATCATTTTCCAAACCTTGATAACATTTCAGTTTCTGTTCAGTACAGTACGGAATGGTGACATAGAACATTTATAATCTCTTGTTTCTATCTCACATCAGGGATGAGCTTAGGTTTGATAGGTGAGTAGATCTGGGAAGAAGGATGTAATTATTTTTGGCTTACCAAGACACTAATACTTAACAATTTTATTTTGTTCAGTTAATACCTTATTTATATTGGGATTGATCTAGAGAATTGTACAATTTTGTGTTTTTTGAGTTTTGTTGTCTTCTGTTTGTAATTTCAGTTTTCATTTATTTGCACATGGAGTCTTTCAATTATTTTTTGTCATATGAGCTCCTAGAAAGAAGGACTGATACTTGTTTTTGTTTTGTTTTGTTTTTTTAAGTTTTTTTTTCTTTTAAAATTTTATTTATTTATTTGACAGAGAGAGAGATCACAAGTAGGCAGAGAGGCAGGCAGAGAGAGAGGAGGAAGCAGGCTCCCTGCTGAGCAGAGAGCCCAATGCAGGACTCGATCCCAGGACCCTGAGATCATGACCTGAGCTGAAGGCAGAGGCTTTAACCCACTGAGCCACCCAGGCGCCCTGTTTTGTTTTGTTTTTTAAAGATTTTATTTATTTGCCAGGTAGAGCAGCAGGCAGAGAGAGAAGCAGGCTCCCCGCTTGAGCAGGGAGCGTGATGTGGGACTCATTACCAGGACCCTGGGATCATGACCCAAGCCAAAGTCAGACACCTAACTGACTGAGCCTCCTAGGCGTCCCCTTATACTTGTTTAATATGCCTCTGTTGTCCCAACATTTTACTGTTTTCATGTGGCTATTCATGGTGATAATGAATGGAAATGGAGGGAATGGAGGAAATGGAGGAAATGGATAATTTTTGGGGCCCCTGGGTGGCTCAGTCATTAAGCGTCTGCCTTTGGCTCAGGTCATGATAGGAGTCCTGGGATCTGAGCCCTCTATCGGGCTCCCTGCTCGACAGGAAGCCTGCTTCTCCCTCTCTGATTCCCCCTGCTTTTTCCTTCTCTAGCTGTGTTTCTCTCTGTCAAATAAATAAATAAAATCTTTTAAAAAAAGAACCAAAGGTACAGATTTTGTATGTTAACAGCCTGTATTAAATGTAGGTTAAATGTGTGAGAGTGGATATTTAGGAATTTATTTTCTTCTTAAGATCTGTTCTTATCAAGCACATGACTTATAAGTGGTGTTAAAAAAGACCTTCGTGGGATGAAGAGAAAGATGATATATAAGTAGAGATTATCAGCTTGAATTGGAGGGAGAAGCTCATATTTAGAGATCATAACTCTTTGGGTCAAATACAGGGTTTTTTTTTCCCTTTCATTTCATACAATGTGTGGATGAGTGCATGTACACATACATACAAAGAGCTATAGACTGTGAATTTAGTTATGTGAAACCCAGATGGCAAAACTCCTCCCTTCTCCCCCCTTGCACATGCATACACCTGTCTTTTCCCATAATATGGTCTGATTTAGTCACCCTAAAACAAATCTATCCTGTTTACACTATAGGCTATTGCAGCAAAGGTCGGCATGGACAGTACGACAGTGAATTACTTTGCCTTATTTGAAGTGATCAATCACTCCTTTGGTAAGTGCCAGTCAGCTAACGTAAGTCTTGTTTGAGGTTATTTTATTCTAATACCATCTGAAGCTTCCAGAAGCTGTCAGACTGAAACTGTTTGCCTAGAGAATAAGAGCTTGCAGAAGGGAAGACCCCATGCATGAGGACTGCCTCACAGAAGCAGACCAGGCACATCCTGTTCAGCTCAAAGCAAAAGGGTGTCTGATCACTGATCCTTTTTCCTCTTTTGTAAGTATGACTTACCTAATCACCTAGCACTGCTACTTTATGACGTTTTTTAAAATCAGACTTTCAAAATTAATATAGTCCAATGAAATAGCCAAAAAGAGGGATATTCTATTAGCCATAACTTGTTTTAGTGTACTCTTATGCTTTTTATAGATAACTAAGAATAGCTTTATATTTTCAGGAGTTAGAAAGATATACATTGCTTAAAAACCTTTGCTTTAGTGCATGTATTTAAATTTCCATGTAAATAGATATTCTCTTTCTGGGAAGTTTTACTGCATGGTGACAGGAAGTTTCTCATATGTTATTTTATAAAAGGTAGGGATGGTGGTCATTAATTGCATTGAGATCACAAAGGGGAGGAAGTCTGAGTGCTTGCTGTTTATGACATAGATTTCCTATAGTTTATGGGTCTTTTCCACATCATATATAAGGCCAGAAATGACAGATAATATTGATTGATCCCATCTTCCTCCTCCAGAAAGGGGGAGAGTTTGGTAGGTTTGGGTCACCTCGCCTTCCCTGGTCAATGTATAACAAGGTTGATTCCCGCTGAAGCAGCTATCTCCTTTTTACTCTTCATCTTCCCAACTCCCTGTGGTCTAACTGGGCAGATAGAGATGCTACAGAGGATTGCTAGGGAACCAGGGCACTTGGATTCTAATCTTACCATTTTTTAATAAGCTTTAGTTAACAAATAAAATGGGAAGTATAAAATCTGTCTTTTTAGTGTTACAAAATCAGGTAAACATCAAGAGAAGAGAACTCTGACCCTTTCCAGAGAAAAGTAACAGAAATTAAACGTGATAGTGTTTTATTCTGCTGTGCTTGTTAGGAGGAGGAAGAAACATTACTGAGAAGATGCTTTTCACTTTGATGAATGTCTTAGAGTGGGGAGAGCCTTTCGGCTCTTAACAATAGAAGCAGTTCATTGAGAATTGCCACGTGAGAAACTCTGAATGCACCATAGCTGGGTGGTTGAGAAGAGAGGCTTGCTTTAAAGATGTTTGGTGGCTATAACTTACCAGATAATGGCTAAGATTTTTTTAAAAAGATTTTATTTATTTATTTGACAGAGAGGACACAGCAAGAGAGGGAATACAAGCGGGGGAGTGGGAGAGGGAGAGGGAGAAGCAGGCTCCCCGCTGAGCAGGGAGCCCAATGCGGGGCTCAGTCACAGGACCCTGGGATCATGACCTGAGCTGAAGGCAGATGATGAATGACTGAGTCACCCAGGCGCCACTGGATAAGATATTTTAATTGACTTTGGAATAGATGCTATCTGCACAGTCAACACGTTAGCTCAAGGGCATGTCTGTCAGTTTGAGGCTCAGCTGGCCATAGTCATAATTAGAAGGGATAGATTTGGCTAGAGAAATGGTTATTTTGTGGTCCCATAGCAGAGCTCCTTTATGGTTCTAAGCCAGTGTTCTGGCTAAGGATAGCCTGCCATTCCTGATCGGTCTTAGACAGTTTATGCTGAGGAAATTCCTTATGTATCTTTTTTTCTTTCTTTCCTTCCTTTCTTTTTTTTTGCTTTCTATTCAGTACGTAAACTGGCACCTAATGAATTTCCTCATAAACTCTACGTCCAGAATTACACATCAGCTGTGCCAGGCACCTGCCTAACCATTCGAAAGTGGCTTTTTACTACAGAAGAAGAAATCCTCTTAAATGACAATGACCTTGCTGTTACCTACTTTTTTCATCAGGTAGGTGAATTGATCTTGGAAAAGCCTGATTTCTTCTTCTGCTTATATGTAGTATGTAATGTGCCAATCCAGTGTGAATCTTTGGATAAACTACCTCCTGGATCTTAGTTAAGTCACATTTTTAAAATGTTCTTTTAAGGGGTACCTGGTTGGCTCGGTCAGTACAAGATGTAACTCTTGATTATATTCAGGTTGTGAGTTCAAGCCCCATGGTGGATGTAGAGATTACTTAAAAATAAATCTTTAAAAAAATTTAAAAACTAAAATGTTCTGTCCCATTTAACAGAAGATAAGTTTGAGCTGTCCTACAGTTAAGAATAAATATATTATTTTTTTAAACAACAGGAAATGAGCATATATGGCTATGTACCTATTTATTAAAAAACTTTTCATCAAAATTACAGAGTTTAAAGCTCAAATAGTTCTACACAGGTGGTCATGAAAAATATTAGTCACTCCACTTATGTTTATCTCTGCTCCCCTTAGAAAACCATTTTCACCCCCTCTTTGTTGTTTGTTTTGTTTTATATTTACTCCCATGTCTCTGTTATGACCTGGTTGTATTGCCCCTACTTGAATGTTCAGATTCAAGCAGTATCTCTTAATTTTCCACTATAGAAGATGAGACTCTAGCTCCATTTCCTCCTGCATTCCCACCACGTACCATAACCATGCCCATATCAAGCGTACTTTGCTAGGTTGCAGTGCTAGAAATTGCACTAGTTTCTTGACTTCAACTCTGAATTCATTGTGTTATATAAATATTTTCCCTTCAAAGGCTGTGAGGAATGATTTTTATCTCAGAGAGGTCAGCAATCTTTTGGTAAAGGTTCAAGGGGCCCCAGGCTGGTGCCTACAAAAGTGAGAGGTTGGATTCTAATGCCCTGGACGAGTGATTGTTCTTTTCCTTCCCTTTTTTTTTTCCTCCCAAAGATGAATTTTCCCTCCTATTAGATTTTTAAAGTTTTTCTTAGGGTAGAGGGAGGTTGGGAAGGGGAAGCATGTTTCACATAGCTGAACCAGGAGTAGTTGAGAATAAGCATATTGTATTTAGGTACCTTCATGCCTGTATCAAGTCCTGTTGGGGATTTTTGTCCGTGTGTGGTCTCAGATTTATCACTTCCTGTCTTCCGCTTGCTACCACCATAGTTTACAATCTTGTGTCACTTCATGCTTAAAGCACTATAACATCATCAGTCTCCCTTATTTTATTCTCTCTGTAGCTTGGTTCATTTGGCACTCATGTATAAATCAGTCTGTCTTTTAAAAATAACACGAATTTTTATTGCTTATTTTAGCTCCAGTAGTCCTTAGTGCTGTCCTTAAGTCTAAATTTCTGGTGCCTATTTTCTGGGATCCTTCATAATCTGTTAACTTATCCATCCAGCATTATATTTTGTTGTCCCCTGACATGTACTCTTTATTTAAATCAGGCAGATCTGTCTCCCAAATGTATTTAGGCTCAGATACATTCCTGTTTCTTAACTTCGATTTGTAGTTTTTTCTGTTTAGCCTAATTTTCGGGGTCCAACCAAGGCTTCCCTGAGAACTATAATTAGCAAAAAAGCTCTGCTGTTCTTATTGTGTCACTTATATCTGTACCATACATCTTTGCTACTTCATTGTTACTTTTAACAATTGTATGCTAACTCTCAGTGTTCTCTCATTGCTTCAACCAATATAAATTAACTGCAATTAAAATCTCTTAACAGGAGAAACAAGATCCCTCATGTGCCTAGACCAGTTCTTGAGCACATACTGGGCATTCTTTAAACGCTGCTTATTCCAATAAATATATCCTTTTGGCAGAGTTCACTGGTGACTACGATGATGGTCCACATGGATAAAGAGTTGTTCTGAAAATCAGTCTGTATCTCTTTACTTTTATCAAGAATATACTTGATAATGACTTTGATATTCCTTTCTTCCCTACCCTTGTTTTGGTGACAGGCTGTTGATGATGTGAAAAAAGGTTACATCAAAGCAGAGGAAAAGTCCTACCAATTACAGAAGCTGTATGAACAAAGGAAAATGGTCATGGTAAGTTTATGTCCTTATAATCTCTTTATAAAATGCCCCTTCTTATTTCTTAAACCTATTCAGTTATTTTTGAAAGATGTTGCAACTGGTTAATGGCTCAATTAATTTTAAAAAAGAAAAAGAGGGGGATAGAGACCTTCATATAATATCCATTATGTTCCTCCATTTAGCATGTAAGAAGGCTATTTTGCTACATGTGGGTATTTAATAATGTTATTATTGACAGTAACCAAACTATTCTTTTTTTTTTTAAGGTTTTATTTATTTATTTGACAAAGAGAGAGATCACAAGTAGGCAGAGAGGCAGGCAGAGAGAGGAGGAAGCAGGCTCCCCGCTGAGCAGAGAGCCCCATGTGCCCTCCATCCCAGGACCCTGAGATCATGACCTGAGCCGAAGGCAGAGGCTTTACCCCACTGAGCCACCCAGGCGCCTAACAGTATTCTTTTTTGATAAAAATTTCTGAAACACAAGATGTGTAAAACATTTAATATGTAGATACCAGTTCTCAAAGAGTTGATATTTAGATTTTTAGCATTAGAAATTATTTTATTTTGGCTCAGGTCGTGATCTCAGGACTGTGAGATCAAGCCCCTATAGGGCTCTGCACTTAGCAGGGCCTCTGCTTGAAATCATCTCTCCTTCTGACCCCTCCCCCCACCCCCACGTGCTGGTGCGAGCGGGCTCTCTCTCAAATAAATGCTTTTGGATTGTTGTTGTTTTTAAAGATTTTACTTATTTATTTGACAGAGAGATAGCATAAGTAGGCAGAGCATCAGGCAGAGGGAGAGGGCGAAACAGGCTGTCCACTGAGCAGGGAGCCTGATACGGGGCTCTATCCCAGGACCCTGGGATCATGACCTGAGCCAAAGGTAGCTGCTTAACTGACTGAACCACCCAGGTGCCCCTCAAATAAACATTAAACAAAAGTATTATTATTATTATTTTTAATTGTTTTTTTGTTTGTTTTTTTTAAAGATTTTCTTTATTTGACAGAGAGAAACACAGCCAGAGAGGGAACACAAGCAGGGGGAGTGAGAGAGGGAGAAGCAGGCTTCCCGCCGAGCAGGGAGCCCGATGTGGGACTCGAACCCGAGTCTCCGGGATCATGACCTGAGCCGAAGGCAGTGGCTTAACCAACTGAGCCACCCAGGCGCCACCTAAAAAAAAAATTATTTTATTGGGGCACCTGGGTGGCTTGGTTAAGCCACTGCCTTTGGCTCTGGTCATGATCCATTAAGAAATTTGACATTAAGAATTTTGTTGGGGCACCTGGGTGGCTCAGTCATTGGGTGTCTGCCTTCAGCTCAGGTCATGATCCAGGAGACCCGGGATCCAGCCCCACATTGGGCCTCTTGCTCGGCGGGAAGCCTGCTTCTCCCTCTCACACCCTCTGCTTGTGTTCCCTCTCTGGCTGTGTTTCTCTCTGTCAAATAAATAAATAAATAAAATCTTTTTAAAAATTTATTTCATTTGTGATTGAGCAATTGCAAAATTATTTGTTTTTATAATTTCCTTCTTTACAGTTGCTTAAAACATGTATGCTCAGTGGAACCTTTGGTTAGTATGATATCTTAGATCTGCGCTGTTTGATTCAATAGTCACTAGCCTCGTGTAGCTATTTAAATTAAATTAAACTTTTTTAAGATTTTATTTATTTATTTGGCAGAGAAAAACAGCGAGAGAGGAAACACAAGCAGGGGGCGTGAGAGAGGGAGAAGCAAGCCTCTGCATTTAAATTAATTAAAATTTAAAATTTGATTCCTCAGGCGCACTAGTCTCATTGCCAGTGTTGAGTGGCCACGTATGGCTAGTACCTACCCTGTTAGACACTGCAGATACAGAACATTTTCATCATCACAGAAAGTTTTGTTGGAGAGAGGCTGTTTACAGTATTCCTTAAATGTTTTATTTTTACTTATTTATTTGACAGAGAGACAACGAGAGTAAGAATACCAGCAGGGGGAGTGGGAGAGGGAAAGCCGGCTTCCTGCTGAGCAGGGAGCCCCATGTGGGGCTCCATCCCAGGAACCTGGGATCATGACCTGAGCTGAAGGCAGATGCTTAATAATTGAGCCACCCAGGCAGTCCCTCTTAAATGTTTTAAAATGAGCTTTCAATTTGCACCTACCATAAATACAGAGATGGAAATTGTCAAAAGTAAAATTTGTAAAGAACACTTAAAATAAAATTTTACTCATAGCATTTTAAAATTTCTTTCTTTGCAACTTCAGATATAATTGAAACTTTTCTAGTTACGGTTTTTCATGATTTCACATAAGACAGTTACTGCATTGGTGATGATGCTGATAGGTCACTGAATTTCTTTTGTACCCTTTGTGTGTGCACTTTTTTCGGAGGGAATATTCTCTTTCTAAACTAATTGTGTTGGAATAAGGATACACAGAAGTCAGCCGTTGAACTCAGCCCATAATCTTGTATCTAGCGGCGATAGTTATTTTATTGCTTATATGACAAAAAGTAATAAATCTGTCTTAGAAAACTGCCAGAGATCAGGGAACCATTTACCAATGTTTGGCATACCAACAGGCTAAAATAGACAACACAAAAATCTTTTTTTTAAAGATTTTATTTATTTGACAGAGAAAAACACAGTGAGAGAGGGAACACAAGCAGGGGGAGTGAGAGAGGGAGAAGCAGGCTTCCCGCTGAGCAGGGATCCCGATGTGGGACTCAATCCCAGGTCTCCGGGATCATGACCTGAGCCGAAGGCAGACGCTTAACCAACTGAGCCACCCAGGCGCCCCAGACAACACAAAAATCTTTTAAACAAAATTAATTCTTGGTAGGATTTTGGTAAAGGGAATTTTACTATGTGAGAAACAGGATTTCGAAACTTGATTTTGGGGAACCTGGGTGGCTCAGTCAGTTGAGTGTCTGATTTGCTGATTTCCGTTTAGGCTTGGTCTTGGGGTCCTGGAGTCAAGCCACCCCCCCCCCCCCGCCGTGTTCTCGCGCTCTGCGCTCAGCGAGGAGTCAGCCTCTCACTCTGACCCTCCTCTGCTCTCTGTTAAATAAATAAGTCTCTAAAAAACCAACTCAATTTCTGTCTGTTCTTTAAGATCATGGCATTGTCTTCTGTATATTAATGTGTGATCCTGATCAACACACCTGCATCTTTTTGGTGAAAAGGACCAAGTACCCAAGGACCATCATCCTTTGAAATACTTCTTTGCCTTTGCTAAAGGCAACAAATCAAAGTAATTTCATAAGGGACTCTGATAATTCCAGTATGGAATACATATTGTTTCTTTGCATATGTAGTATTCCAGGCACACTGTCCTCCGTGTATACATTCAACAACATATATTGTTGAGTACCAAGTGTGTGCCAGGCACAGTACAAGGTGCTAAAAATATATAAATAGGTTTGGGTTGTCTTTTGGCAATATAAAAGATAGGAATTTAACAAGCTTGGTATCTATTACAAAATTACTTGTAGACTCAAATTTGTATCTTGTAATCACTCAGTTAAGAACTCGAGTATAGGGGCGATTGGGTGGCATAGTTGGTCAAGCTTGGTTTCTGCCCAGGTCGTGATCTCAAGAGTCATGAAATTGAGCCTTGCGTGGGTTCCTGGGTTCCCTGCTTAGGACTCTCACTCCCTCTCCCCCTGCCCCCCCCCCCCAGCCCAAGGTCACCTCTGAGCACCTGCGCCTTCTCTCTCTCTCTCCCCCTCCCTCAAATAAATAAATGAATCTTTTTTTTTTTATATAGATTTTATTTAGTTATTTGACAGAGGGAGAGAGACCACAGGTAGGCAGAGAGGCGGGCAGAGAGAGGGGCAAGCAGGCTTCTGCTGAGCAGAGAGCCCGATGTGGGGCTCGATCCCTGGACCCTGAAATCATGACCCGAGCCGAAGGCAGAGGCTTAGCCCTCTGAGCCACCAGGCGCCCATCAGTAAATGAACTTAAACAACAGCAACAACAACAAACCTTGAGGACAGTTGATGTTTCCCCCTTGGATCACCGGAATTGAGTATAAGCCATGCTTAAACGTTTATGGGATTCGGTTATCTTAAAAACCTAGTGGCAAGTACTAGCCCTATAATATTGCAACTAGATTATAAATAAAATCCCACTGGCGTTTGAAAAGCATGAATTTTATTCAAGTATAATTTCATGTATTCAAGTATTAGTGTTGAGAGGCTACCCGGTGGTCATGTTCAGCACATTGAAACTTCCAACTGAGATGGGTCCTTCTGAGCCCATGCATCTTGATAGCAACTTAGTATGGTTGATAGACCCAAGATTAGGCCAAATCACTACCTATTAGTTGCCAAGTCACTGTGAGACCGTCAACAAACTTCTCAGTTTTCGTTTCTTTTCTATAAAATGGGAATCTTTGGATTGCCAGCTATCAAGTAGACTCTTGACAAGATACTCCAAAATTCTTAAACATTCTGTAATTTCCTTTGTTTTCCAAATACAGAGGACAGCTCATGTTTTTATATTTTGTGCAAATCTAGGAGTGTAGAGATTTAACGTGAAGTTGAAAAATGCTGCCTGACCTGAGAGTCCCTGAAAACCTATGTTTCCCGTATGAGACTCTACCTCTGCCAGCACGCACGGCCACAGGTGCCCCGGGTTTCCAGTAAGGCTACTTTTAGAACTTAACGCCATTGGGAAGTCCCCTCAAGGTTCTTTGCTTTGGAGGGCTACATTATTGGGTATGGAAGGCTAAATCATTTTGATTTGAAGGTGAGAGAGGGGGGCGCATAGGGTGTGCTGGTAGTGTCCTAGGCACTGCGGGCCTTCTCGTTTCCCCCTGGTCGTAACCACGCAGGTGTGTGGAGAAGTGGGGTCTGGGAGATGAAGATTCTTACTTACCATCACTTAGCTGGCCAGAAGTGGAACTACAGTTTGAACCTATTTCGGCCTGGCTTCAAGGCCAGTTTTCCCTATAGCAGGGCAGAGAAGCTGGCAGCAGTGTCCTTTATTTCCAGATGGCAGAGGGGAAGCCCCCAGGCACAGTGACTTCCACAAGGTCACAGAGAAAGGGTTCTGGGTATGCACAGCTCCACGCCTCATCTGATGTCTTTTCCTAAATCCCTCCCTTTGTCTACATGTTTCCCTAGGAAATAAAATAAAGCTCCCTGTTAGGAATGTGGCAGAAATACTTTTAAAACAATAATGGTGCCTCTGAAAGAGGAGAAGTCACAGCAAATGTGTTATATGTAAGGCTCTCTTGGTGAAGGACGCGAGCAGAACCAGTCCCAATGTTGCGTGACACTCCCAGCGTTTGCAGGGGCCCTAAGCAGCTCTGAGCAGAATGTGCTGCTTCCTGAGCCGGCAGACGTCCCGGGACTGTGTTAGGGCGACGATGTGGGTTGAGCGCTTGCAGGGCACTCTTCTCTTTCCCTTTAATACTTTACTGTAGAAAACTCAAATATGTAAAGAAGTTGGAAGAACAGCGCATTTGTTTGCTTATTTATTTATTTTCATGCAAAAATGTGATTTTATTAAAGCACGGGGACAGGACCTGTTGGCAAAAAAGACCTGCTGCAGTCGTGTTGTGAGGGGTGACCGACTGTACTTGGGGCAGGGGGGTGACCGACTCTGTCCTGCGGGGCTGGGGG